>JAQFXM010003529.1:0-19905 GCA_034693345.1 Entomobrya multifasciata
TAACAATAACACTCTACAGTAAGCTAATCATACTGTCAAATATAAAAACTAGCATGAAACAAAACCAAATCACATTCTTATTATTCGTATTATATGTTTCCATTGTGATGTTTTAGTTCAATAGGTTTTATTTTCACAAATCCAGAATGGAAGTTATGGATGTTTTATTGTTAATCATGGGTTTTGATATCAGCACTTTTATAAAAGATTAGAACATAAAATAAAATTTCCTTCAAATTGTTAATTCAGTTGATTTGATTTGTATGACTGGAAACCCAGAAAGTTTAGTTTGAAAGAAATATAAGAACAGTGTGCAAGGGCTTATAGCTCGCATTGTGAGATCATTGAATTCGATTTATGTTTCATTAAACCTAAGGCTTTGGTATTATTGTTACAAATCAAGTATGGCTTATTTAATGAATGCTTCCTAAATACCAAATAACATATTAGTATACCTCACAAAATAAAACACTATTATTATACGATTTTATGAATCAAAAACACAGAAAATTGCTAATTGTACCCTGAATACTTTTGAAACATTCAATTAAGTCTAAAGACTTATCTTGTCTTTGGCAAAAAAAATTCAAGAATTTATAGTTTATTCTATAACCCCAATACCGTAAAACAGCCTCGAGGTCCCATTTATTGTTTTTTGATACTTAAACTTATGACCAAACTATAAAACTTGCAAACATGTTTTGTTCTTAGTTCGGATTTTGTTGTTGTCCAAAACATAAGCAATAATTCCTCACTCGTTTATAGAGCTAACGAAATAAATCAATTTCCAAAATTTCCAATCCGTAGGTGTGAAACAGAAATAGATGGATTTATGAGAAAAGTTACTATTGGAAACGATATTTAGCTTCAGTTTTTATTTTCTCTGGGATCATTCGCTTTGTACCAAATGGTATATTGGGATCCTAAACTATATAAACTTCATCAAATATTTGTCACTGTACTTATTTTACAACTTCAGCTAGCGACAATACTTTATGACTTTGTATGTGTGGTTTTTGGTAAAGAGATTGTGGCTTGTGTAAACTGGTGCTGCAAAACGGACGACGATTTGTCATTTTTAAGTTCGAATATCATTCTTAA
Source organism: Entomobrya multifasciata (assembly GCA_034693345.1). Taxonomy (NCBI): domain Eukaryota; kingdom Metazoa; phylum Arthropoda; class Collembola; order Entomobryomorpha; family Entomobryidae; genus Entomobrya; species Entomobrya multifasciata. Next base: position 1,102 of record JAQFXM010003529.1, read on the forward strand.
AAAACCAATTCAAAAGACACATGTGCCTAAAATCGGAAGTAACCCTAATTGTATCGATAGATATAAAAAGTTAAACATTACATTTAGTTGCATGCAAAATGGTTTACATATATTTGAAGAAAAGTTAGATTCCCTAGAAATTATAATGTTCAGCTTTGTAATTTCAGCCAATATATTGATCCCATTTTTTGCATTAGTCTTAACATTAGCTAAGATTGACCCTTTTCAAGTGTGTGATAATGTTTACAGGTAAATTAGGAGATAAGCTTTGGATTCTTCAAACATTTATAATTGTGGTATTACCAATATTAAGCCATTGGATGCTCACAGTTTTAAAAACCTTTATAATAATCGTGTTCGAACTGACAGCTGTTTTCTTTAATATCGTAAAGTATTTAAAACGTCAAAATGTTAACTATAAAATAATATACATGTACAAACAACTATTAGTTGAAAGGTGCTTACTAAATGAATTTGAAAAATTCTTCTTAACAAAAGGCCTTACAATTGTATTTTTCATTATGGTTAGCTCACTGACCATTGCAATAACTACGTCTGGATTCAAAAACTTACCGGTTTTTAATAATAAATAGACACATGATTTGAAGGTGAAAACATTTAAAATGCCGGTTTTTGCTTTTTCCTTGTTCATATTTTCTGCTGTCTTTTCTTTGACTTCATATGGCTTTCATATTTATTGTTCTTTTCACGAGATTTCAGTAACAATGCCCAAAAAGTGGATTGCTCAAACATCATGGATATTTAATTCTACGCCGACTGATAAAAATTTGTACGCCATCAAGTTTTTCAGCAGGGGAAATGGGAATTATGGATCGTGAAATTAAATTAACTTACTTTGGAGCTGTAGCAGAATGAACGATTGATTTTATCGTAATGGCTAATACCTTATCGTGAGCATTCATGTATTATTATTGATGTTATGAGAGATGATTGTAACAACAGTAATTAAAGTTTGCTAAAATTTGAGTTCTGTTTGTCAATTTAAAAAAAAAACATTTGGATCATGTTATACCTGATTTACAAGCATATATGGCAACCTTGCGTAAACATAAACCATAAATAACGCTTTTTAATATATTTTCAAACGGTAAGAAGAGACATGCATATTAATCTTGGACATAGTCATACAATTCTGTTTTATACTTTGTTCTTTCACGTTTCTTAGAAACTTTTTAAAATGGACAAATACAAGCTGGACTAAAAATGAGTTGTCAATTTCAAATGTACACTTAACCAAAAGCGAAACCTAGATTTTCTTCGTTATGCACACCACACAACATAAGACTCAGTTTTAAGAAAAGACCAAACTTACTTTTCTTACCACAAAAATATACCATGTCGCTACTACGCTTGTCTTTGTCAGTTACTCCACAAAAAACTCATTACATTTCTCCAAGCCTCTTGTAATGCTAGGATTTATCATGCCAGATGTGATATATCTTTACCCTGTTGCTTGTCATTCTCCCTTGCTCACATCCTTTGAACCAGTTTTTTTCTTTGCTACGCTACTGGGGATACACCGATTACCAATAACACATATTAACCTATATACATACATCCAGAAAACACATACAAAAATACATACAACCAAAACTTCCCTTTTTTGTCTAATTTTAGAATTGCCATCACTCTCGCTTCTTTTGTGCAAAGAGAAAAATAAAAGAATCCGTTCCAACATTACACTGATATTTGTGTTTACGAAAGTAAAAAGGGACTATTTGGTTAAATAAGTCCGTTACCAATTTTTTTCTTCAAAATTTTAAGTATTAGTGTCTTTTTTAAAAAGCAATACCTTTCAAAAAAATCCTAACGGGCATTTTTCACTAAATGGCCTCTTTTCACTTTCTTATACACATTTATGCCTATACCAATTACGAATTTGAGAGACTGATACACATGAATGTATATATTTTAAATGCTAATAGTTTACATTATTTTAGCAGTGTGCTTACGCATATTAAAAACTGTTTTGGCTATATCTATATGCCTACTAACATAAGCATATGTGTATATAATTTGCTCCCGGGTTTCTCCGTTCGACGTATATTTTTTACAACTGATGCTCCGAAAGGAGAAAAATGCCAGTCACTCTGCATTTCACTTTCCGAACATTTCAGTACTTTGGCTCTTCCTCTGATCATCCCAATCTTCTGGCAATCTCTCTCGTGTAAATAAATTCCGTGTCGTTTTTATAGGTAATGTACCAAATTAAATTTAATTAGAGGAAATTCCAGGCCCAAATATTGCCAAAATTACCCTATTTGCAAACTAGCTCATAACGATTACTACAATTATTTAAGATATAATTTATTTGAACAATTTTTATTCATTGCATATTTCTAGAAAAAACAAACACCAAAAATATTTCAAACTGTCTCCAATAAATTATAAAAGTGGCCCCTTTGAAGGAAACGGAAGACAACGGCTACAGCCCAGTGACATCGTCGTCGTCGTTAGCCCCCACAGCTCCCACGACCACTGTTGCCACTGGCGCTAGTGCCAACAGCGTTGTCTCCTCATCCCCCACAACAACAACACCAACAACCACCCAATCAACACTACAATCCAGCACAATTACAGGAACAACTTCCTCCTCAGCCTCCGAGGAATCCCAAGATCAAACCGACCAGGTATCGAATCCTCCAGTGAGCAGTGAAAAGGAGGGGGAGTCCTCCGCTGTACCCGAACCCGAACAAGAATCTCAACCAAATCAAAACTCAAACGACTCAACAAACTCAGTTGAAACACCCACCACTATCACCACCGTTCCCGTCGCCTTAGCAACAGAACAAGAGCAAATATCATCTTCAAAAGAAGAGTCTACAGTGACTCCAGAGCAGAGTGAAGAAATTCCGACATCTTTGCCTTTGCCCATTGCTACCCCCACACCATCCACAATTTTAGGCGTAAGCTTATTATCCACCAACGGAGACAATACGGGTTCTCCACCTCCCGCAAAAAAGAGAGCTTTGGTGGGAGTCGGGGTCGCTGGAGGCGGGGGTGGAGCGGGAGCGGTTGCCACAGCTCCTGTTTCATTCTACACCCAAGTGGCCGCACAAACACCAGCCGTAAGCCTTCATCATCATCCTGCTCTCATTTTACCAGCAGCTGTGTATAATCCAAGTGCAGGGGGGTCATCGGCAGCGACATTGGTAACTGGGGCGGGAACAGGGACTGAAGTTCAAACAAGTCATCAAAATCATCATCAACAGCAAGCAGCGGCCGCTGTAGCGGCGGCTGCTATGTTGTCGGCTGCTGCGCAGCAGCAACACGTGAGTACTTCGGTTATTGGACCTCAACAGCAGCAATCTGTGAGTGTGTCAAGTACTCCAGTGTTGGCAAGCGATACTATGGGTGGAACGGATGGTCAAGGTGTGATGATGACAAGTTTGCCAAGTTCGGTGACACCGATTGCTTCATCATCGGGTATGGTTAATCATCAGAAGGATACGACGTGGACAAAGCTGTTTGTGGGAGGTTTGCCTTATCATACGACGGATAAGAGCTTAAGGGACCATTTTAAGGTTTATGGGGAAATTGATGAGGCGGTCGTTATAACGGATAGACAAACGGGGAAAAGTCGGGGATATGGATTTGTACGTAAATTATTTTTGAAATATTTACTTTAATATTCGAGCATTCAAATATTCGAATTATTCGTATTCAAATATTCGAATTATTCGTATTCAAATATCCAAATATTCGAATTATTAATATTCTATTACAAAACTTTACGTTTGATGGAATATTTATATTTTTGAAGGTTATCATGGCCGATAAGCCATCTGCAGAAAGAGCTTGTAAGGAACCTAACCCAATAATAGATGGTAGAAAGGCAAACGTAAATTTGGCCATTTTGGGAGCCAAGCCAAGAGGAAATGTTGCTGCTTTGTCGGCAGTTAATAATGCGGTAGCTGCGGCTAATGCAGCAGCTGCTATTGCTGCTGCTTCGGGTGGTAAGATGCAAATAATGAACGTTATATATTTATTTGGTTTTCTAAATCTTAATTACTAGTTTGGTAGTTTTTGATAAAAATTAACGGTTTTACTATAAAAATGGTTGGTAGTGTTATAGCTTGTTATATAAAATATTATTTTTAATTTACGTTTTTATAGTGACAACTTTTTGTCATATTAAAAATTTTCGTGCAAGAATGTATCAGTTTAGAAAACTATTCGAGTGATCCAAATTTAGCAGTTTGAGATTAAAGATTCATGCCTAATATTTTTCATTGAATATATTTGTAGCTCTAAAATTAGCCTTATTTATAGCTTAGTTGAAAACGTTTTACTATTGTTCTTTAAATTCGAATGTGGTACGATTTTTTCGTATTGCATAAACTTTGGTATTTTACAACAGCATATTGAGCTAATTTTTATTGGTATTGGTTTTCGTGTGTACGGTTTTCTCTGCGAGTTGATTTTTATTTTATGTATGCATTCGTGGTTTGTTCTATTTTTATGTGAAATTTTATTTTCTAGCATTTCCATTTACAACAGCTACTAGTGCAATTCACAGGGCAGCGGCCGCTGCAGCCGCGGCTGCTGCTGCGTCGGGTGGAAGTGTTTATCCCTCTGTCGCTACTACCACCAATCCTTCCACTGCAGCAGCCCTCTATGCTGCTTCACAATACGGGTAAGTGTGTCTTCCTAAAAACGAAATAACTTGCTCTACTTCTACCATCCAAATCCAAAAAACCAATTATATGGCCAATAGATAAAAATATATCCGAAATCCGTAATCCGTCGTCACTCGGTGAATAGCTCGAATTGCCAAAAATAGAATATTCCTTCGTGAACACAGAAAACAATCTCTTCATGCTTTAACGTACCTCCTACATATTTTACACCTTATTTGTTCATCTCACTTTCAGTGAAGTAACTTTTATTTATTTTTATGTATGTACCGTTTTTACTCTCTATATATCGTTTGCTCACAACATTTTTTAATATAATTATATTTCACTTGAATTTTGGAGTATGATTGTAGATTTGACTATTTGAAATTTCATACAGTGCCGTGTGTGCCAAACACAAAAACCAACAGTGTAGTAGTTTCTACTATTGATTGAGACATTTTTGTTTACATATTGGGGTTATTTGAGTATCAAAAAATATTTGTGAAAATTGGAAATTTGATGACGTGACTAAAATAATATTGGTTGACATGAAAAATTATATGACTGGTGTGATAACTTTAAATGTTTCATTTTTGGGATGGGAATTATATATTTTTGTCAAGCTATAACTTTGACGCTAAAGGGGTGAACTGTGTGGTTTTTCTCGTAATTTATTTGTTTGATTCAGCTAAAACATGCACACTAACGAATTTTTCTAATTTAGTTCTTCTTTTTATGTAAATTTTTCCAAAACCAAAACAGCCTAACTCCATCAGCCGCATCTGCCTTGAACCAGGCATCCGTTGTCCATAATCCATCCGCAGCAGTTAACGCCGCACAATTAGTGCCCACATCACAATCTGCCGCAACATCTCCAGCTACAGCAAGCTACTTATATCACGCCGCCGTTGCCGCAGCCCAACAACAGCATCAATCTCAAACTGCCGCTGCTGCACAACAAGCAGCCGCGGCTGCTGCCGCAGCAGCCTACGGTGGCTCTCAAATATTTACATTACAACATCAACCCCATTACGCCACCCACGCAGCCGCCGCCGCTGCTCAGCATCAACAAAATGCCACAAGTAACGGTTACTCTGCTGCTACAACTTCTCCAGCGTTGGCAGCAGCTTTGGCAGCACAGCAAGCTGCTGCAGCTGCAGGACAATCCCACATTCAATATTATGACTCAAGTGGAGGAAATGCGACAGTGGCTGCGAATAATGCGGCGGCATATCACCAATATCAAATTGCAGTTTCCAGCGCAGCACAAACCAATTCAACAATGAGTGCAGCAGCCAATGCAGGTGCCGGAGGTCAGAATTCAGCGCTATCTGGTGGCAGTGCGGCCAATGTGGTACGTTTCCTGACAAAAGAATCAAAAGTAACATTGTACTACCTTTCTATTTATCAAAAGAAAATTACTGTTCCATTCTAAAATTTTACATTTTTTTATTGCTTTTGAATTTTAGGTGGGCTCATCAACCACACCATCATCAGCAGCAGTTCATCACTACAATCCATCTGGAGGATCTACTGCAACTGCTTCTCAGGCAGGTCATCATCATCAACAACAACTGCAACAAGCATTTGCAGCTTTGGCACATTTAGATCCTTACACTTCTAGCTATCTGGCAGCAGCAGCGGCTGCAGGACATCATCAACAAGGCAGTGCTAACCAAGCAACTTCACCTTATGCCGCTTACGCAGTTCCTGGAGGAAATGCTGCTGCAGCAGCAGCCGCAGCGGCGGCAGCTGCAGCGCATCATTCACATCATCAGAATGCGGGATCTTCTGCAGTAAACCCTTATGCTGCTGCTGCTCCTTAATAATTTAAATTGGGTTTCGAATTATGATTGTGCATTTTGATAAATTTGTCGAAAAAGGAAGAATAAATAAATACACAATTAAAGCAGGAATAAATTTCCCTATTTTTTCGTTATACTCTAAAAACGCTAAAAATAATCATTTCAAAAACGAAACAAATTTTTTGTCAAAATGTAATGTATCTGAATTATTTATACTGATACAATGCAACGGAGCACTTACTTACCAATCATGTCATCCAGATTAATTTTTTTTCAAATGCTCCAAAGATAACAACATAATGAGTCATATAATATTAAAGGTAGACTTTTACCGGTACCCCTTAAAGAAAATAGAAATAATTAAGCAAAACTGCTATTTTTTGGTTTTTTAAATTTGTGGGAACCGTAAATTGTCCGACTAAACCGAAATTTAATTTGTAAAAAAGACTAAATTACATACTTTCCTTCAATTATCACAAATAGTACAAGTCTCTTGCATATATTTGGTCATATTACACTATATATCAAAACTAACTCTCCTTTTGTCGACATTGTTAAACAACACACAATCAATATATAATGCCCAAGTATTCATTAAAAATTTCTGGTTCTTAAATAGCTCGTTGAAAGGGTTTAATATGTAATAGATATATTAAAAATTTCATATGTTTATGTAACAATGCCAGCACGTGCGACTTAAAATATCACTCAATCAACAAGTGCAATTTGATTACTATTTCACAACATTTATTAACTTGCGAGTTCGAGCAAGTTATACAGGATATCTGCGGTGTCTGTCCGTCCGTCTGTTCGCACGATAACTCAAAAATAAATCAAGATTTTCGAATTCTGATTTCACCAATCAAAACATATGGGTCCCTGCTTGGATGAGTTCGTTGGTCAGCCATATCGGATTACCCAGGTCAAAGTTAGGTCAAAGGTCAAAATATTTCAACATGACAGTATGGGCTCAAATTTGGTGGATGGATAGCCCTATTATAGAAACATGTTTCTGCAAAGTTTCAGTTGACCTGACCCAACCCCTTTGTACCCAGAGGGCTTTAAAGGTCACAGCTTCAACATGGTCTCCTGCGTTAAGGCCTCAATGGATTTTAATGAAACTTGGCAGGAATACATAACTACCAAATACAATTATTATGCATATTTTTGAGGTCAGGAAACTTGACCAAGCGTGACCTGGGTCAACTTATTTTTAAAAGTTCAAACTAAAACATATTTTATTATCGCATGAATGAACTTATCTATTAAAACTGTATCATTGTGCAAAATTTCAGGTCAATATGTTGACCCATTGTAGCGCCAAAACAATTTTAAGTGATGATTTTTTAGAAATAAACACTTTAGCGGCATTCAACTAGTGCAAAAATGGAAACAATTTCATTTCTACTGAAAAAACAATAATAACTTTAACATTTTTTTAGCACATTAGTCGCAAGTTTCCTATATCCTGTTGTCAGGTTTATTTGAAAGATAAAGTTCATAAGTATGATTAAACTGGCGTGTTTTCCTGGAAATCGATAAATTCCTTTCTCCAGCCCGAGAATCATTTTTATTTACATCATGCTACGTGTCGAATGAGCATAAAACGTTGCCAATTCAAATGTATAAAAGCTTGGGTTATTTACATTTGAACCTGAATATTATCAAGAAACGCTGACACGTGCGGATCATCTTTTATTTTTGCTGGAATAATTTCTTCTTTAAATTCGATCTTTAAAGTTAACTATTAAAAATGGGACAGCCAAGTATTTCTCAAAGTGCCCCAATTTTATTAATTGTTACACTATCCTGTGGCCTTTTATTCTTAACGGACACTACAAACGCAGCTTGTAAACGGATGGAAATATTTGACCGTGACGATGGCACTGGTACATCAACCCCTGTTCGTGTGTTCCAGAATCCACACTGCTTCAAATGGGATACCGGAAGTTCTTGGCCTTCTCAAGCAAAGGCCCTTCGTATGACTGAAGATCTTGGTTGTGTGAGACTTTGGACACTGGACGACTGCAGCGGAAAAAATCAATGTGTTTGTCAACAGAATAAGCATATGATAACCAGTTGGGAAAAGATCTTTACACCTGAAGTACAATCAATTAGCGACTGCGGTGCTATAAAAAGTTCTTGGATCCAGGGAACTATCCAAGTTTACGAAAACAAAGACTTTGGAGGGGAAAGCCTTGTTCTAGATATTCCATACGATCAATGTGAAACATTTCGCAGTGATGAAAGTTGGAAGGATAAGGTATCAAGTATGAAGGTTACTCATGGCTGTGTCGAGTTTTATGACAGGGGAGGATGCTCAGGAAACAAAGATGTAATTTTCAAGGAGCCTAATGCAAATCATCAAGATGGTCAACCTGCGAATGAAATCAGTGAGCTGGAGACATATTGGGATAACAAAGTGCGGTCTTTTAAGGGCTGTTCAATTGAAAGTAATAATGTGTAGTTTAATAATAAAAATCATTTAAGATGTACTATGATTATCAAATTGCTTTTCATTTTATTCCTTGATATGACGTTAATTACAAATTACAATCATGTTTACAATTCTTCTTTTTCTTATACGTCAACTCTCATTGCATTCGACATTTGTTTTTCACATAACCACAAATTCTTCCAAATTCTCTCTGATGGAATTTAAAAACTGTAAATTATACATATAATTCCAATTACAGCTTGGATTGCGCATCCATATGACCAATCTTTTTAATTTCGGTAGAGCCAGCCTGCCCCGTTCACAAGCATTCTTCGCATCCTCCTTGTCCTCATCACTTTTTGGTTCCGGAAGGTGAATCTTCAGTTCAATCAACGTATCTGCCCAATTCTGCTCTATAATTTGAAATATTTCAGCCCATCCCATGTACTCCTCTCTATTAGAAGGATAATAATATTCGAAATGCAAACTTGTCAACTTCATGAAACTGGGATGAAAATTCCTTAACCTTCTCACTTCCTCCGGACCTCCTGAAAACTTGATGTAAAGTTTCCTCAAATTTGGGAAATCGAATGTCCACCAATCAACATAACTTTCCAGCCAATGATCCGGCATAAATGGTTCAATGTGAAGCCAGCTCACTTGCCGATTTGACTGAATCAACGGGTTGAAGACTCGAGCATACAATTTGCATAGCTTCAAACATTCCAGATTTTTAAAAACGGGAAGCGGATCCCCAGCCACCACATCACTCAATTCATTTGCATTCAAACGGGGAGGGGCAGGAGGAGCATTTTTCTCTTGAAGTCTTCTTTGCTCCCTTTCTTGTCGAATAATTGGCCATAATCCAGCTTCGCGGCCAATTTCGCGGGCACATTCGGCAAGATGCTCATCCACGTCGTAATTTTGTAGATGTCTAATGTCTTTAACTTGATCCATCGATAGCACTTGCTGGTGTATTTGCAAAGTTTGAGTAACAATTTGTTGTGTGACCTCTGCCGGAAGTACACTCATTTCGCTAACAACTCTTCTTCGTAAATATTCTTCAGTTGCTACAGTTCGATAAGCGTGTTCGCCGAAATAAGGATCCATTTCGATGCATCCGGGGCCCTGCTTCACTTTCAAGTGAGTCAGGTTTGGAGTGCACTCAAGGAGTTCTTTCAGCCATAAGTAGTCCGGCAAACGCTCATTGGACGATGTTGATAATCCTAAACACATCACCCGAATGTGCTGACCATACTTTCGTAAAAGGGTAAGAACGTTTGCTCCAAAATGTCTATTTATGGCAGTGTCTAAATCATTGCAAAGGGCGACAGTAGTTCCAATAAATGGGTTCCTTTGAGGTCCCACATCCAACTGATGGGATTGAGTAAAGTAATCCAAAAACTTTTGGAGTCTCTGTGGAGCCATGAATCCAAAATACTTGTATTTTGTGGCCCTCAACACTGGATCCTTGGGTACACTTGGCAAAGTAGGGTGAGCTTGAAAAAAATCAGGCTTAAGGGAAGCATTGATGTAGTGGTCGACTGACTTGTTCCACGATTTGCAAACTGAACGGCATGTGAGAAGGCTGGACTTTTCTTCTCCACTGGTCTGCTCGCCTTCTTCGTTTTCAAGTTGAGGTCCAATAATTTTCAAAACTTCAGGGAAAAGGAAGAGGACACTCTTGGAAAGGATCAGCTCTCTGAAGAATGGGGAGGCGTTACATAAGTTCCTAAGGTCATCATTGCAATGTTGCATGTTGATCACATCCAACCAACACTAGATAAATAAAATTAGCAGATTTAAAAAAAAATGACAGTCAGCTGTCCAGTTTATAAGATTAACTGCGAGTAATTATCTAATTAGCTTACATCTGCAGGTAAAAATCCCAACAAAATCTCCCTGTCCTTTCGTAACAGCTTACTGTTACTTTCGTCCGGTGCACTGGAATTTACAAGCTCATCTTGTAGTTGCTGAGCTTCAACTTTCTCCATTACCCCACTTTGTTGTAAGTCTTGTTCCTCCATTCCTAATCAATCAAAACCTCTCCGAAATACTAAAAACTAAATTCTACTAACTTCAAGATTTATCTCTGGCACGTAATTACTGCTGCTGACTGAATCACTGTCACCTCCAAAAAATTGATACTATACAATACACCATACACCACGACGATTGATGCAACACTAAACTAACACCACGACGACAATCAATCTGTTTTTCTGCTGTTTTTACAATACCAAGCTTGAATGGTTAGATGGACGTACGCAGTTTGGGGTAATCTCGCAAACATATCTTTTTAATATGGACGACGTCAATATGTTAGTTAGTCAATAAGTTAGTGCAAGAAAATTAAATTATCGCATTGAAATAAATTAGAGAGTACGTCCTGTAAAATTAAGTAATTATCAGGAACTTTTATTGTATTTTGTTTAATTTTAAAAAAAGACTGACACTCGGCACATACTTCCGACACTTAAAAAGTCTCATGATTTTACAACAAAATAGTACAAAACATTATTATAGTACAAAAATAGTTTGCTTGTATTGATCAACAAATCAATTTTCCTGACTCAACCATTTTCTGCAAAATGCGTACAAAATACAAAATACGAGTTTGCCGGAATAATTAAACAAATGTTAAGATTAAAAACGTTTAATAAACCAATGTTTCGAGTAGATCTCAAGTCATCCTCAGGGGATTGATTTCAAAAAATTGTTGGCTCGTAAAAGTATTCAGTAATCAAAACTTCAGTTTACAGTAATCTTCATTACAAATTAATTCAGTTTTAGATTCATTCATTCATAGATTCAATTCATTACAAAGATTTAGAATTAAATTGTGTACAGTGTGCACATATTACTTAATATGTTGAGTCGTACAAGAATTAGTTTTCGAAATGACATATATACTATTATTAGTAGTGATTTGGTACGTTTTCGTGCAGATCGATACCTTTGATGGTTTAATTAGTGGTAACACTGGTAACCTTGTATGATTTATAACTTGACATTTTAGCCATATACATGACTTAATTGAATTTTATGGAAAGATGAAGATGTATTCTTTGCAAAATTGCAAAAATAAATTTTGTTCACTTGATTTTTGCTCAACCTTTAAATTTTATTGTTAAAACCAATTCGAAATTGAAATAAATAAATTTTGATTAACATTAAATTGGATTGGGTGTGGGAATGTCCTTGGGATAAATTCGTACTGTCATTTAAACAATTTGGAAGTCGGCCTCAGCGCAAATCTCAACATTGTTGTTATCTACGTGGTAAAGAATGTACTGAGTTGTAACGGTTTGTCCTCTGAGTTCCTCACCAGGAGCACCAGCACCGTTAACAACATAGGTCTCACCACGTTGTACAGAGCTATCGGAGACGGGTCGCTCATAAACGGTTTGTGCTTCTCCGTTGGTGATGAGAATGAATCGGATTCCAAGAGAATCAATGTCTTCGCTTGGGACAAATTCCAATGCGGACTGGCGAGGTTGACCGTCACCGGGAAGTTGACAGGTACCTTCACCAGAACATCCGTCAATTCTCCATTGGACAACGCGCCCAGGTCCTCCTGTGTGTTTGCAAATAATTGTAAAGTTTCTTGTTTTGAAATATATTTTTAGTTAAAATTTGGATTATTTGTCGAAATTTGACTTACCGCAAGAACGAAGCCCATTGACCTTTCCAAGATGGCTGTTATTATTTTCATCTGGTTTGGAAACATCGATGCTTGGAGCCATCCGGTAAGATGGTCCTCCCAAAACGGCCATGGAAGCGGCGAGAAGAATTGCGGCAATTGAAAGTGGATTCATGGTTGCTTGGAAACTTTGAAGTTTTTCGAAAAGTTTGGATTAACTGTTTGGTTTGGATTGAAAGCTGGTAGAACTGATGATAATTTTGCAGATTGTTGGGGAGCTTTTATACTTAAGAGTTGATGCAACTTGCACAATATTTTTTTCAATGTGCCCCAGAAACGTCAGTGCATTTGAAATATGAGAGAAAGCTCAATGGAAATGATGATAGGAGTTTTGGCAGTTTTAGGTTAAAGGTTGTTGAGATAAAGTTGGTGCATGGATTTTACGTGACTTTGCATTAAGATATTTTAAAGTAAAAGAAATAAAAAATCTGTAAAACGAGAGTCATCTCAATAATTATTGATAATGTAGTGTAAAAAGAGTATGGAATTAAACGTCAGGTAGGCCTTGTAATGTTTGAGCTTTCATAGCCGATAAATTGGAATGGCATAAATAATTCGTAGACTAATCGAATACGATAAATCAATGTGTTTTTGTTAGTTTGATAGTTAGTGTATTTTTATATATCATCTATGAATATTACACTTAAAATTCGCAACTTTGCAATCACAATGCCAAATGCATTTAATTAGATGCATTCTGTTTTCTAATTTTTTGTTTTCTATATTTAAGATTACTAAATGGAACATTCATAATAATATTTAAATCGATTTGAAATAAAACAGCTATAGCAGTTGGTGTTTTTCTCATATATGCGAGATAAGATAATCATTATTGGATAAAAATGAAGGGAATAATTTTTTCAACTTTTAAATGACATACATTTATAACAAAGTTTGTTAATATATTTGATGATGTTTAACTTTTTTGTTGCCATTGATGCACGTTTGCATGGCGTTATTTTTTTTAGAGCGCCAAGAATATCAGATCGACCCTTTTAGAAAATGATTTTACTGGGGAAATATTATATACAAACTGGAAAATGCATATAAGTGAATTAATACTTCATATTCCTACGAGCGCAAAATTTGGCATAAATATCAAACAAATTTGATATAATTTTTAGCGATCCAGAATTTTGTAAACATTAAGGGGTAAGATGATACATTAAAAGAAGCTCATTAAAACGTCATATCGTAAAATTGATATTAATGAATCAAAGTAAAGAAAGTCTGTAATGAAATGGTGTGTAAAAACAACACAAATACAACAAATATGTGTAACAATTGTTTGATTTACTAAATATACAAAACTGTCATGAGTGTGGGAGGGATTTTCAGGTTTGCCTTTTAAAAAGCCTATTGATCAATTTTATTATCGATCTACCCAAAGCCTTTGTGCATTAAGCTATAGAAAAAACTAAGGTTGAAAGTTTACATTGTGCTTTATGATATCGTACCTAATTAAAAACCTATATTTATCGTATTCCAATCCAAATTCCAATCTATGACAATATGTGTAAGTGTAACGTACAGAAAGAAATGCTTTATGCTTAGTATGCTCATGTTAGCATCAGCGTCAGCAAAGTCGTGGTCTGAGGGAAGATGCAACTCATCAGAATTCTCGACTTTACACCATGCAACTGATGCAACTGATCAGAATTCTGATCAGAATCCGCATGCAAGTAATCAGAATTCCAGAATTCTGATCAGAATTCATATGCAACTCGTCAGAATTCTGATCAGAATCCACATGCAACTCATCAGAATTCTGATCAGAATTTTTTCAGGAATTTTATTTTTTCAATTAAATTTTTACCCCTATTTTACCAAATTTCTTAATCAGTTTTCCAGAACTTTTTCAATCAATTTTTCCTATTTTTTCATAATTGCAAAAAAAATTAGACTTTCCAGATTTTTCAATCAATTTTTTCCCGAAATTCAATTTTTCCGATTTTTCACTGGCTTAAAAAATCAATTTTAAAAGTTTTTCACACCTAATTTTTTCCAGATTAAATTAATTTTTGAAAGGGTTAAAGTATTTAACTTTCGTTCTTTTCAAATTCAACATTTTAACCAGACATTTTCAGGTGTTTAATGATAATTTTTAAAAAATAAGATTTCTAATTTATCCTGCGAATTTAAAGACACAACCAGATCATTGTAATGATATAAAAAATGATCAATGTATAGATTTAGTTTTTGCGTTGAATTGAGATATTATTGGGTCAATCACTTAATGTCTTGGGTAAATTAGGTAAATCTTGGGTCAATTAGGTAATGTATTGGGCCAATTAGGTAATGTCTTGGGTCAATTAGGTAATGTATTGGGCCAATTAGGTAATGTCTTGGGTCAATTAGGTAATGTCTGGGATCAATTACTTAAACCAAATTTGGGGTCAAAGCGAGTTATCGCTCGGACGGACGGCCAGACATCCTGACTGAATTCAGTAAGGATCAATACATTGCTCCTTAATAGTATGATCAATTCTGTGTTATCATATATAATGGTAAAATTCTACCTAGTGTCATGGGACACTAAAATATTGGGTGTGATAATTTTCGATGCTTTTTGATGGTTATTTCGAAGGACGTTTAGGCAACATGTACTACCAGGTAATCTTGTAAGGTTATTTTATTAGAAGAGTATTAGAGTATCATAAAAAGATTAGGATTAGTCGATAGAATAAAGCCGAAAAAATCGTATTCGAGTCGTCATGTGTTTATGGAGGTTCGAGAAATTGAACTTATTGGGTACTTAATATTCGATTGCATTTTGCCAATTCCCAAATAGCTTACATGACGTCGTACACTGCAAGACAGCTCCCCACACAATTTGATAATTTAAATAGCCAGAAAACGAAGAACGGTTCCTTACTTTGTTTCTATTGTTGTCCTTTTTGAGTTTAACTTGATGTTACTGTCCTGCACATTTGAATAAATTTGCGAATTTTAGTAATTATGTTATTTATTTTGTGCAATTTTCAATATTAATTTATCAGTAAACTCATAGTAAATCCAAGAGTGAGATAGTTGGGAAAGCTAACATGAGACGCTGATTTTTGTGAATGATAACACCAAACAAGTTATCAAAAGTATCAATGCATTTGTGGAGAAAGTGAAACAGGCAAAAACTGAAAATAAAGTTCCAAATAATGAACAGTTTGAAATTGGATATGTTTGCAAATTGGTATCATCGTAGTTGTAGGAAAATCACCGGAATCACTGCGTAGAGTTAAGAAAAAAGATATAGAAAATCAACGCCCAAACACTGTGACTAAAATCAGTAAAGCCCAAAAGCTGATGCATGAGTGTAACCAGTTACTATGATGGCTGAAGAAGGTTTTCATGCAAAGACACATTTCCCACATTAACTTTGCTATCGAATTAATTTTGAAAACCCCGTACTTTCCCGCAGTAAGCAAGAGCTTTTTTGACAACTGAGTAATTAAGCATTGAAATACTGTAGAATCAACAAAACAACAGTTGGAAGGAATGATCTTGTTGTTTTAAATTTCCATGGGACTTGAGCTATCTCGGATCAGATACACTCAAGATATTGGCAAATAATTATTAGCGAACATGAAATGGAATCTTTGAAACGTGTAGTGGGAGTGTATATTACGCCTGTGTGCGTATAAGCAAGCATACATGTACATTTAATACACATTTGCCCCAAGAGCATTGAGATATTATAATAAATAGCGATGATTGGACGTTCAGTCGGACAACCGTGACCTAAGCTTTTACTTGACTTCTTATTTGGCGTGCATGAGCATCACATTCCGTTGCACTCATTTCACTTGGCATTGGCAAAGGAGCAGCAGAGCAGGCAAGGCAAATCATCGTATTGGTTGGCATACAAGGGTCATAGGACATTGAAGGAGGACCAACGGGAAGGGGAACTTTACAAGCGTGTTAACGTGAAACGAAAATGGCAGATTTACAAACATAACCCGGACAATGGCACCGGTGAATGGTCTCTTCCACAGCTCCACTGACTTCACTAGGTTTTCTGTACATCGTTTCACCAAAAACGATGCTGGAATCAAAGTTGAAAAACTGAGATATCTAACCACGTTATTAAAGAATTTATTTTTGACTGATGGACTTGCTAATTCCGTAGGGTCTCGTCCACTAATGGCTTCTCCCTCATGATGACCACCATCCTGGCAATCCAACCTTCCATGTTTGGACCTCGTGTGTCCTCGCGGTTGCTCCAGGTACCACTAACGTTCCTAGAACTGGACCTCCTGTGTCCTTTGTTTAGCAGGTTGGACCTCTGGCGTCCTACCGCTTGACTGAAGAGACCTCTGGCGTCCTTCTACTTGGCGGAAAATACCTATTGTGTCTTATCCTTGGCTTCTCTGGACCTCTTGCGTCCTTCACCTTGGCTTGTTGGACCTCTAGCGTCCTCCAACTTGGATCTATTCCAAGTGATGGCGATACTCTTGAACAATGGTTTGAAAGTCGAAGTCTCCCATTCGTTCAATAACATCCAAATCCGTCTGAAGGTGTTGAAACCGACAGATGTCAACGTAACCTCGATTTTCAGCGAGGAAACAGTCTTCATCCCGAACAACAGGTCGCATTTTGCCAATAGTTCGTCCGAAAATTGGCTTGGAACTTGTATAGGGTCCGGTCCATTCCCCCCGATTCTGTGGATGTATACTCCAGTTCCGACGTTAGGATCATTACGGAAGTGTCTTTGTGCCAGCCCTCCTGGAGCTAAGAGTTCGTGCCCCAATGTAGCATGATTCCGAGCTGTCTCGCAACGAGCATTAATGTAACCCGTCAAGACGAAGTATTTTCCCAATATTGGAGCTTCCTCATATAAGCGCAGAGAAAGGGCTCGTCCCCGGCGTTCCACTGATGCCCATGGACCACCATTTAGTTGTTCGTTCATTGGTACGCAGTTGGACCGCAGGTAAGTCTCACGATGGCGGTCGGCATTTGCAGAGTGATTCCTAGCGGAAGCGAGGTGACCTTGTATAAAACCACTACGGCCGCCGTAGTAGTCAGGGTCCGGTTAATTGGTTAGTCTGCCGTCGTTATAAAAATAACCCTGAGTGAAACTAAAATATTCAACACTTATCTCTCACGTTTTCGGAAGGCCCTCACCTCATTCAAGCTATTAACCACAAACAAATTTGTCATTCGAAGGAACTTTACGATGGCATTATGAACATGCCATACCACAGTTTTGGCCATCATAAAAAATGTAAACAGTACTTTTGCCCGGTAGTAAACCAACTGCCTTTGGGCAGATGCCTGCCTGCCAAATGCACCAACTTCATAACGATAATATATGGGGACAAGCATAAAAGGTCGAAAAACTAAAGAGTCAGAAATTTGAAGCCATAGCGTCTGTCAAATTTGTCTTGAATATAATAAATATAAGAATATGAAAATAGAACGGACACCGTTGCTTGTTGCTATTGAGATAAGGTAACTACCATTTGATTAACATGGTTTTTTTTTGTTTTTTCAAAAAATTGAAAGCTTGTCCGGTACACTTAAATTCACATAGTCTCTGGTCGCAACTTCAAAATTGTGAGTGCGATTTACATTAAAGTTGGTCATTTGTGCCATGCATTCAGATGCTACCGCTAAAACAATGCTTAACAAATATAACCGTTCTTGATTCAACATTTTTTATATATTAGACGCAAAGTTATTAGAAACTAGTTCACCCTTGACAGTCTTAACAAGGAATCGATCATATGATTGTCTTTAAATTCACAGGATAAATTAGAAATCTGATTTATCAGTCTGAAAAAATTAGCAAAAATACTACATAATTGTACTACATGGTACTACCATATAAAGTGGACAAAAGTTTTATTAAAAATCTAAAAATGTCTGGTTAAAATGTTGAATTTGAAAAGAACGAAAATTAAATACTTAAACCCTTTTAAAAATTGATTTAATCTGGAAAGAATTAGGTTTGAAAAACTTAAATACTGATTTTTGTAAGACTGAAAAATCGGAAAAATATAATTACGGGAAAAATTGATTGAAAAATCTGGAAAGTCTGTAAATTTTTTTGCATTTATGAAAAAATAGGAAAAATTGATTGAAAAAGTGCTGGAAAACTGATTAAGAAATTTGGTGAAATAGGGGTAAAAATTTAATTGAAAAAATTAAATTCCTGAAAAAATTCTGATCAGAATTCTGATGAGTTGCATGTGGATTCTGATCAGAATTCTGACGAGTTGCATA
>JAQFXM010003530.1:0-19899 GCA_034693345.1 Entomobrya multifasciata
GAGGATTTCAGTGGAAATCGAAACGTCGAGCCAATAAAAAACTATTCTTCAACAACACTCGCAGTTTCCTATAAATACATTTCTTTTAAATACTTTACTATTTACGTATTTTTCAGAAGAGCTACCCATTGGAGTGGGAGGGATTTCCTTGGTCGTAATATTATATCAAAGTTCGAAGACGTTTTTTGCGTCACAAAGCCCCATGCACAATTATTGAGCATTGCGAATCCACCTGAACGATTTTATTTTCTTGAAAAATCTTTGTTGGTTACAATTCAGTCCTAAACACAACGATTTATTTAAACATTTATTTAAACATGGTAGGAATAATCTGACGTATTTCGTGATATAAAAATAAAATATGCCGCAAATGCCTGCAGTATCGCATGGATCTGAATTTTCATATTCTAAATTGTAGATTGATTTGTGCAACTACCTACATTTACGGATCATCATTCACCATTGTAGAGGTAAATTTTTATCATGATCGTCAGTTTACTTACTGGTGTCTTCCTTGTCCATATCATGATGATTACGAATTTCAAAGTATAAAACTAATCATCAAAGCTTTATCAGGGAACCAATGATATTAATTGCACTAAAATTTAACGAAAATGATTGCCTTAATACGATCTAAAGATACCCTCAAATATTAATACATATATTTTATATTTTTAGCAAAAGGGGTACATAATTTTGAAGCACAGGCATAATGTGTGCAAACAAACAACTGTAAAGGCCCACTTAAAGTCCACCCTAAAGTCAAATGTCCGAAATTTCGAAAATATTATTTTGGGATAGGTCAAAAGTCGAAGATCCGAAGTATAAATGCAAAGACCAAATACTGGCACATTTTGTGCTAATATTTGGGATTTTGATTACTTGGTTGGTTAGCAATTTACACTACAGCAGAATTTCGACCAGCACAAATTAAGTTTTCGACTAAGCAATATTTTGGAGTTTAAATTTATACTACGTCAAAAAATCAACCAACACAAAGTCTTGAAGAATAGTTTATTTTATAAACAAATAACATTAAATCATTTTACATGGGTTTGACAAAACTAACTCCGCATTACATGAATCTCTTGGCCCGGAAGTGAACCTTCCTCTGAAATAAAATATTCTAAAAATTTATCTCTAACTTGGGAAGCATGCAGTGAATAATTATTTGATCCTACACGGGGTATATCATTTATGCCCTCTGACGCCATGTCTCTCCAATTCCCTGGCTCCACGGTGCCATCAACATTTACACGATCCTCATGAATTTCCGAATCACAATTATCACGCAAGAAATTATGCAATAAAACTGTGCATTGAACAATCGCCTGACATAATTCCACTTGACATTCCATAGTTGAAAAGAGAATACGCCACCGTGCCGCCCATATGCCAAATACATTCTCGACAATCCTACGAGCTCGAGATAATCTGTAGTTAAAGATTTTCTTGTGAAGATCCAGTCCTCTGCCTGGAAATGGTCGCATTAGCCAAGGCTTCAGGGGGAATGCTTCATCCCCAACAATGACGTATGGAACCTCGGCTTCATTTGATCCAAGTTTTCCATTTAGAGGCATCTGTAAGCTTTTTTCCTCGATCCGTTTTGCAAAAGCCGACCGAGCAAAAATTCCAGCGTCACTTTCGGAGCCTGGTGCACCAGTGTCAGTTACTATAAACCTGTAGAGAAAATATAAAATTTGTAAAGATTTGTATCGCCATAAAAATGTATCCAAAGATAAGTAATAGTTTGAATAAACCATTAATTGAGTACTTACTTGTAGTTCCCACTTACTACAGCTAAAATGACAATTGAAAAATAGCCCTTGTAATTAAAATTGGTAGACCCACTATTTTTCGGCGAACGAATACGAATGTGTTTGCCATCAATGGCCCCAACACAAAATGGAAACTGCCACTTCTCACGGAATACCAATTCCGAATCGATCCACGTTTGATGGGTGGGTGGTGGCAGGTAGTCGACAAGCACGTCATTTAAAGCATGAGTGACCTCACGTACAATTAGCGAAACAGCTGAAGGGCTGATGCGAAAGCTCAGGGCGAGCTGCACTTGCGAGCATCCAGTGGCAAAATACCTGAGTAAAATTATTCATGTAAGAATGGTTATCATTCAGTTGTCGAAAACACTTAAAAATGGTCACTCACCGTAACGCTATGGCCAAACGTGCTGCCGGAGGAATTGGGTACTCATGATTGGGAGGGTGCATAATCTTGGGTCCGACAAGTTCCAGCAATTTTTCGAAAGAACCTTTATCCATTCTACACAAAAAGGAACAAAGAAGTGTTTGAAATTAATTTGTGTTAAAACAGTGTTTTTTATTTCAAAAAAATATGCAAATCATTAAATATTACTACCTGAAATATTTCTTGTGATACAATGGGTCTTCCTCCAAATCCTTCAGCATGAAATACTCGCCATGATACCTATGCTGTTTAAATAAATCTCGAACATAAGTCGAACGATATTTCTTAGCTTTTCTTCGCCGAACTATAATTGAAAGTACTATCATTTTTCTACGCTCAGTTTCATGTTGAAACTTGTTTCTAATACAAATGGGAGTATGCATTGTGCAATTATGAAGTCAGCAATTAAGTAAATGTTGGTTCGGTTTTAACGGATTGTTTATTTACATTCTGAAACTGACATGATACACGCTAAATATGTAAAATATATTTAAACAAATATAACATGGTATTTAAACTATTCAAATTGCTTGTTGTTCGCCTTCCTCTAATAATTCTATTTCAACATCATGAAACAACTTATGAACATTAAATTGCAACGTAATGGCGTGCTTTTTAGAACGGTTCTTGATCTGCCTCAAGCGACCAGCCAGATTGGCACCAAAGTGGTCGTACTCGTCCCCAGCTTCCACAGGTTTTTCGAGGACCTCCAACAATTTTTCTTCGAACAAGTCATGATCACGTTTCCTTTTCTTGGGGGGCTCACGAGGGGCTTGACTCTGTTCAAGGTAAATTAAATTAATCGACATAAAATCATGAGACAGATTTGAAGTAGAACATATTGATTTAATAAAAGCTACCTTGTTCTTATCGATGACATGCGTGACCACTTCCGGTTTATCTGAATTGTCAAACCCTACGAAATCGACTTGAATAGAGTTCTCAGTATCTGTAACAGCTTCAGTCTCAGCAGACTTCACGTTAGATTCGGTACTGTGGGAAAGATAACGTGCACTTTAAAAATTGGTTATCACTTTTTAGTACTTTATACAATTAAAAGGGTACCTGTAATTCCTGAAATGTCCCTTTAGAAAACTCATGGTGTTTGCATGCCGAAAAAGTGGAATCTTCTTGGCTCCTGAACCGGATGGATTCTTTAGTTTAGCTGTGTACTGTTGGAACTGCTTTTTAAGGGACTCCCATTTCGACGTTACCACTTCAGCTAAAAGGACATAGTTTAGCATCACCAACAGACAAGCATAATTGATGTTGTAATTAGCGAAACATTAATGTGTGACCTGATAATCCCATGACTAGAGCAATCTCTTCGTACGCATTAATCCTCTTTTGTTTGTCAGAATAATCCCGGGAAGACTTATCGTAGATAAACTGCCTCTCCCTGACCTCTTCAATTAATAACTCTTCTTGGAGAAAGTCCATTTTTATTTTAATCACGTTGAGATAATGTAATTGCTTATCAAAATTGTTGGAAATGGGTTCCGTGAGCACAGGTGGTAGCATTTGGAAAATGCTTGGGACAAAAAAGTTGAAACATTCTCAACTTTCAAATTGGGATAGGAAATTTGAATTTCCCAAGAAAATCCATTCGTATGCCAAAGTATAAATCTATGATTTTTTTTCTTGGATTTCCCAAAATAATATTTTGTTTCGGTTTTATGCTTTCATCTTTAGTGTAAATGCGCTTTTCAATTTCCAAAAGTAGGATTTCGGATTTTGACGAAATATTATTTTTGGAAAGTTGTAGGACATAGTATAAATGAAATTTCTGATTTCCGAAAACATAAATCCTAGACAATTTCAGACATTAGGACGTACTATAAATACGCCTTAAAGCAGCAACCGTAGTAGCATGACATGACCAACCACCATACCAACTTTGTCTTTTGTTTTCTGTGTTGTCCTCGTCGACTTGAAGAGCACACCGATACCAACCCAACCAACCGTTTTTAAGATACTCGATCGAATTAGCTTGGAAATTGTAAACTAGCGGATTTTCAAAATAAGAAGATAGAGAATCACTTTTTTATATCTTGTTTCTCTCAGTTTCTCACTGCACTTATCCTTCACACTGACTCACTTTTTATGTGTTGTTCACATACACAAGAAAAAAGATCACATCACCATATCAAGATGCATTCATAAAAAATGTCCGATTTTATAAACCAACAAGATGGATAGTGTAAAGGACACCAATTCCATTTGTATTGTTTTTTACGTGTCACCTCATCCTGATCGTCAAAACACACGAGAGCTCTGAGTTGACTGCATAAAAAAAGCTGTCGTTTTTCTTAATCTTCCTTTTTCTTCTTCTGCTCAACTTGTATACTTTTGCTCTAGGGATTTTTTATTATTGGCACGAGACGGGATTACGAATTTTCTTTTTCTCAGAGAGAAGTGAAGTGAGAGTTGAGACGAAAAAAGAGCAGAGCAAAGGGATTTTTTTTCCTGTTTAAAATTTTATGGGTGAAGACAGTGAGTTGACTGGTGACACACACACGTTTAAATTTAACGTTAGTCGTTTGTGGCTCTGTTCTTGTCTAGTTGTTCCTCACTTTGCAAATTAATTTGTAATTGTAACGTATCGAAATACAAATTTGCAACTTTGCATACAAACATATTAGGCATGCATAATATGTCGATGTCGCGGACTGCACCGAACTGCTTTGCTTGCAATTTTTTTTCGTAGACTAAATGATTTGATTAGATCATCCAGTAGTCACTTTGAAAATTTATTTAAAATTAATTCACAAATTTTTAGACCAGTTTTTTTTCTGTTGTCAAAAACGCACACACAAAAAAAATTATGCACACACGTTTTTCTCTGACTTGCAAAAATATATTTTGTCTGAAAGGGTGTGTGTGTAGCTACTGCTGCGAAAGCAGATTCAATAATTTTTTTGCAGAGATGCGGCTGTTCTGTCCAACTGTTATATTGAATGTGTGGGGTTTTGTTGTGGTGGCTTGGCTTGTTATATTCTGATTCTGACGCGAAGTATATTTTTTTGGAGAAGGTAACAGCAGCCTTGTTGGTTTGATAATAAAACGATCAGATCGTCATCATCATGTTTTTCTGATGATCAATTTGTATTACTTCTATAAAGAATTAGTTTCACAAGTCACGTCACAGTCACATAACACTGAGAAGAAAAATATCTATATAATTTTTTTCTTCTGTTACACAATAATCCAGTTTTTTCTCCCAGTTAAGTTGACTGTCACTTTTTAATATACTGACCATCAGTGACCGCCTCCAGACAAATAATAGTCATAAACACAGCAGTCAGTTAAAACCGTAGGACGACTCATTTAAAAATTGGTTTTTTAACGATTCACTATTTCAACCGATTATACTATTATACTTTTTCCTCTCTTAGCTCATTGAAAAGCTGTCACTTTGTTAAAGACAATGAGAATCTTGAGTTAATTCAATGGTCATTTTCATTAGCGTCTAGAATGGCTACCCACTGGTCATTTATTGCTTATCTCAATTAACCCTTTTAAACAGAAGAACAATACTCGTCATTTTTTTACTGGCAGAGAAAAATATAATTTTGAATTAATGTCCTCTCATATAACATGTAATTATTAATTTATGTGGTAACACTATCTCTTTGATATTATGCCACCAAACCATAATTACTGGAAAACGTCGTTAGCAGTCAAAAAAGCAATTCTAGATCTCTTGCTGTTTAGTCTTCAAATCTAAAAATGGGTATAACGACCACTATGGACCAATGATGACGAGAATAATATTATGATTAGATGCTGCTTGCTGGATTGCTTTTTTCTCAATCAATTATGTAAGCTATCCTGGGAAAGAAATTAGATTTTTTCCTGTTACCACCACCGTCGTCCTCCTGATAGATTTTTATAGTGATGATATTTGCACGGGTAATTAATTATCTGAAACTTCATCTCTCTAAGTTTTTTATTTATTTACGTTTTCTCTCTGTTTGTCTTTTTTATTCGTGGAAGGAAATTAATGAGCGTTTTGTTTTCGTATAAGAAAATCCAAAGAATTATTTTAGCTCTTCTGCCATCACCATCATCGCCTTCTTCACCGAGTCGTTCTCAATATGCGCGTTTTCATTCCTTCAAAGTTTAAACTGCGTTGTTTTTAAGTAGTATACCGAACAGCATAAAGAATAAGATGATGCACTTTACTTGTAGTGCTGTAGTTTTGTAGTAAAGCTATGTTACTCAAGTCTTTGTTCTTTGCATTATAGCTTTTTCTTCTTCTTCTTTTGGTATGTATTTTTGGCATGCCAAAAAGTTGCATTCGCTTGCAAATCTTATATAAATTTTTGTTATGTAGGTTGGTAGTAAAATTTGAATGAAATCCTGTGACTTAAGCAGTCTTAACGGTAGTTGTAAAGGATGATGATGATGTGATTGTGAATTATATTATTAAAATGAATGCTATGATGCTGACGTTTTATAATAGACCATATAGTACTATGTATTTATGTCGATGACGATTCGGCTAATTATAAGTAATCAATGCATATATCATAATAGGTGGTGGTGGTTGGTGGTGTTAGGCAGTATTGGAGTTGGAGTCAGAGTCCTTCCAAGGCTCTCTATTTTAGTGTACAACAAGAAGGGATTTAAAAAGGATGTTTTTGTTGTAAAATTGTGCTTGACTGTTTCGTGTGATGTGATGCGATCACAACTCATTCTTTCGTTGAATGATTTGGCTTGCTATTTCATTGCAAAAAGATGTAAAGAGCGGCAGCGGAAGTTGGATGTTCGTTGTCGTTCCTCCTCAAACAGCTCACTCCACCATCCACTCACACACTCAAAAAGAGAGTCAGAGTGTTTCCCAAAATTTCAATATTGTCTATCTTTATATAAAACTCAGCCAAGTTGAATTGTTGAATTAAAAGAATTTTTGCAGGGGAAGACCACTACCACACGACGACACGACACTACAAACCACGACCACTATGAACTGCAATAGCAATATATACGATACGATATAAGTTTGCTCGTTCTTTTTCAAGTTAAGTTGACTATGAGACACTACACGAACGACCTTCTCTTTACTTCTCATTCGATAAATCTCCAATTCACCATTTTCCCATTATCTCAACTCTTTTGTCTTTTTCTGAGTAGCTTTTTAGATGTGTTTTTGGTTTTAGCAAAGCAGAGAAATATTTCGATAGTCCTCCTTAGAGACTCATTATAATATTCTTGTGTGCTCTCGGAAGCGAGATGCACATTAACCACACAAAAAAACAGAAATGCACTTTTATTGCCAAATGAGTTTAAATACTTTTTAATTTATATTCCCCAACCGAAAAAAAGAATCCTTCGTTTTTTTCTTCTTTGTCTTGTCTTTTTTGCAGGCAGGCGACAAAATTAATTGCTGCAGTGCAGCCTAAGAAAAGTACAGAATTGCTTATGTATTTTAATGTGGTGGGAATTTCTTGGCTCGGATCAAGATCACCTCTTTGGTGATATCCAACAACATCCCGACGAAATTATAAGTACTCATTTAAAATTGATGAATGTCGAGAAAAAATATATAGACATGGCACAACACTTGAGTTAAGAAAGGTCGCTACTAGGTTTGTAGAGCCAAAAAATAAGAATGCGCGCACATAACTTTAATATTTTTTTCCTTAGATTTTCTCCGGGGATCTTTGTTACGAAAATCAGAAAGAAAGCGAAACAATGATACTATCGATATCGGTAACATGCATGATTGCTTCTTCAGCAAATTGGGATTGATTGACACAGTCTGACAGTTGTCTGTTCTCTTTTCTTCTCACAATCGACTCACAAATAATTTTTTTCTATAGTTGATTTAATGGCTGGATAAAAAAAGAAGAAGAAAATAATAATATCGATGTTTTATTTTTGTATGTTGTACACAGTACACTTTGATCTAGTCATTTAAGCCAAGAAGACATAACAGTCACACAATATTCTCATTTCTCTACAAATTTTTTATTGATTATTGGCGAAGGAAATAGGCGTGCATCCTCTATCAGGTCACGACTACTTTTATAATCGTATCGGTCAGGAGGACACACTTTTGTGTATTTATATCGCAATTGCACTCGCTCGCACAACACGCCATCACACAAACCGATAAGATATATATTTTTTGTTTAACTATTTTCATGGCATAAAGGTAGCTATGTAATTTAACAACTTTTTTTGTTCTTGTTCATGATCGTCGTGAACATGTTTTTGTTCTTTTATTCTTCTCTGATCACTAAAATAATTAGCTTTTATTATATCACTCTGGGGCATTCTGAGAATCTCGATTCTTTTTTATCCCAATTAGTTCATGTTTCGTTTTTTATCACTTATTAGTTTTACTTATTAATTGGATAAAAATGCACCACCGCCCATCATTACAGAGAAAGAAAGAACAAACTCGTTTTTATTTCCATTTTTGATGTTTCGGTGGAGTATCTCTCTCCCGTGGACAGTGAAAGACCAAACAAAGCTAATCCTGACACGTCCATTCAACAGATCGTGTCAATGTACCGCACTATACTTTGTACATAAATATATATTTGGCCTTTGTTAAACAAGTACCTGTCATCTATTGGCTATACATACTGTTTCCTATACATTATTCACGTGTTCCCACTAAATTTTTATTTTCCTGTCAATACTCCCAAAACGGACACAATACAATATGACACGATACGGCTTTTCAAAGATCACTACTTTTTTTTATTCTTTCATCTTTGTTTTCCCATTTCCTTCCGCTCTTGATCCCGACGATGATGAAGTGGGAATAAAGTGGGAGGGAGGTCTTGTCTAAGCTGAGTAGCTTGTATGTATATTATGACGTGTGTGCGATGTGATGATCAAGTTCACGACAAAAAATTACACAGTTCCACCATTAATCTAATTTATTTATTTATGGCTACTTCCTGAGTAAATCCTCTATTTTCCCCACAGGTTCATTTAATATGGTGATTAGACAGCCTGTATTTTTATGATGTTTATTGATGGATTACTCTCAAATACACTACCTCTATTCGGGTTAGGAAAGGTCACAAAAAATAGAGAAAAACAGACTGTCTATTTGAATTTTTCCGTTTCACAAAACAAAAACCCACCACCACCTCCAATCCACAAACTGAAACTTCAATACAAACCTTTCTAACAAAACAATCATTCAAGCTTTCCTCTTTGTCTTTTCCACTCTGGAAATTCAAATAGACTGACACTTCACGTCAAAGACATTGTTGTTTCATATTTCACAAATATTATTATGGAATAAGTACACGTAACGTAACATATTTTTTCCAGAAAAAGTTTTTACTCGTCTGTCTTTTCTTGTCTTGACTAATGATATGATATGAATTTCATTAGTATTCTATGAACTGAAAATATCTCGAGTACAAAAAAGGACTACTTGATTATACGCGTAATTTCAGAAGGAAGATGGAAGGATACCAGCTAATTTTTTCCTTCAAACATTTTACTATTATTATGCTTCTCTTGTCATGTCACCTTCTTCCAACCTCTTCTGCAAAAATTGTTTGAAAGCTGCACTGCATATTATATTTTTTCTTCGTCCTATCTAGCTACATATTACACTGCGCAGTGGAATGGATTGGATTGCATTGCATGGTGATGTGACGATGATGATATTGATGATCATGCATCTTTCCTTTGTTCCTTTTTTTATTTAAGGAGCAGAAGCAGGTCTACTTACACAAACCAATAAAATCCAAAAAATCACGTAAAATTTTTCCCTTCCATACAAAATAGAATACATATTAATGCTATCATGTGAACATCTTCTTCTCTTTAAAAAGAAAAAAGGTTACATGATAATGTGCTCTTGATGATGATGATAATGATTAAGAGCGCAGCGGAAAAGTGCATTTTTAAAGGGAGAAGTGAGCAGAATAAAATAGTGGAATTATTTAGTGTTTGTTTAGCTGTTGAGGTACAAATTACTCGTAACTCACATAACACAACACACAACACATCTTCTAATAGAAGGACAGGACAATTTAGACAGACAGATCAGAGAAAAAAAGAACTGACTGCAAATATGATGATGATGTGAATATGGGAATAGCAAAAAAAGAAAAAAAGAGATCCGATCCGATAGTCAAGTTGGATGAGATGAGCATCACATCGCGCCATGATCAGATCATATCATGATACTATTTATATAAAAGAAAGAAAGAGAGAAAGGAAGGATGATATGATGATGATGTTGATAAAGACTGTAAATGAGAATGTATTGTGTAAGTGGTGTGTGGTATAATCATGAGTATGAAGAGAGCGAGTGGAAGGAAATGAAAGAAGAAAAACAGGAATTGAATTGAATACGTGATAAAAGAGAATTAGAGTAAAGTCAAGCAAGTCAAGTGTGTGTTTCGTTATTCTTGTATGAGTTTGTATGTATTGTCAAGTCAAGTCAAAGTCAGAGTATAAAAGATTCCAATGATGATGGTGGAGATGATGATGGTAAATGGCAATGTCTTATTTACTATTTATTACAACGTGAATGGAAAGCAGAAGGAAAAGTGGAGTAAAAATATACATAGAAATTACAACAAGACAAAACTATTATAAGTACGCTGTGTGGTTGTCGGTTGTGATATGAGAAGAAAGAGAGAAGATGTGATAGAGAAGTGGTTGTAAGGGAGTTTAGTGTGATGTGATGGCATTTTACACACGGATCCTGTGAAGATGAGGAAAATTGGGAATGATGATAATGGTACTGATATGATCATGATCGTCATTTTCACTAAAGCCAAAAGGACGTTAGTATAGTATGGTATAAAGTTTAAGGAGAAAAAAACTAAAAGACTAACAAAAATGATTTGAATTGTTTTACAAGATGGTGGCAAATGATCAAGATGACGATGACGGTGACATGCCCTACTGAGTATTTCGTTACGTTTTTATTCTAAAGTTACGTGAATGTATATAGAGATTTTTTTATTTTTTATATACTTACCTCACTCAAACGGAACTGAACTCGCCAATTGCAAATGAATCGAAAAAATATATATCTTTTTTAAAGACAGTGAGTGAGTGTTTAGGGTGCGGTGTGTTGTCACCGGTTTAGCCTTCGTATTAAGTTTTATGGCTATCATCAGTTTTTGCAAAACTTTTCAACGGGAAAAATTTTCCATTGAAAGAGAGAGATAAGGTGTATATGAAAAAATGCAGGTTCTTATCTCTGTCTTATGTGCAGTTTTGCAGATATGATGATGACGATGACGATATGTTTGGAAACGCAGCGTGTCGGTGTCTCAATAAAAATCCAAAAAGAAGACAGAAAAAAAATCAGTATTCGGTTTTCGACGGACACAGACACTACTGCCGGTGTGCTGTCGTGTCACAGGAGAGGACTTGGGACAAGAGGACCGACCGACCATGAGAGGAGAAATTTGGTAAATTATCAAATGGTTTGAAAAGAAAGAGACGTGGAGGTATGCACGAGCGGAGTAAGCAAGCAAAAAAAGATTCGTTTCCCATTCATTCAGCATTTTCAAGCACTGGGAAAAAAGCTTTTGTCATTTCGTTTTTATTTTATTTTGCTGTTCCTCTACTTCTTCAAGAAGCTTTTGTTACCTATCACTGCGAAATCGGCAGGCATAATAGAGAAAAAATGTTTTTTTCTTCAGGAAAACTCTAGTGGACATTTATAGTACAAACGCATTAGAAACACCTGAAAACCCTTTTCTTATATAAGAGGTGCTTATACTGTATACCAAGCTATACATTATGCATTGATAGTGAACATGATCATGATCATCGTCATCAGTCAGTCAGTAGTCGTCGTTCCTTTTATTTCGTTCACTCGGTCGCATCTCGTCACACATTTTTTTTCTTCAGAGAGATGCACACTTTTAGTAAACAAAACAGAGTTTAATAGCGACGACACAGATGCATGCAAACTGGTAGAAAATTTTTCAGATCTGTTAAAGGAGAGGTGGAAATTATTAGAAAAAAGAGGAACAAAGTGCCAACACTCTGTTCGCTTCACCAATTTCCAAGCAAGCGGAGCGGAGCAGGAATAAAAAATGATCATTGGACGGAGAAGATGCGGAATGGAATTAAAAAAAGAAAAAAGTAGGACTTTGCCATGCTTTATAATAGTAGATAGTATATGGATATAGTGCAAATAAAATTGTAAATCTTTCTATTTGCAAATGTTTCTTTCTCTCTCTAGTAGCATCTCAATATATTTGTTAATGTGACGGAAGAAAAAAAAGAATGAGGATGGATGTGAAGTGAAGGAAGGATGGGGGGATATGATACGATATCAGGAAAGGAATACAAATAGCTTTTTGGCTTGGTTTGATTTTTTTATAGAGAAAAAAATATCAAATGATTATTTAGCTTAGTTGCATAAACTAATCTGGTGGGTTCTGGTGTGAAGGCTATAAATTTTAAAGTTGTTTCAAGCAAGTTAAGTAGTATGATGATAATATGTAGTGCAGTAGTGCCAAGCCAAAACCAAGCTCCATATCATAAGCCACCAGTCAACAATAACAACAGTGAAGCGAGTTACAGAGAAAAACCAAGAAGCCGTCAGATGTGATCTGTGGTGAAGCATTTTGTAAATTTCATGGTTTAGTGAAGGTCTCGAACTCTCCCTTGAAATTTTTTGTCACCTCTTCCGACCGACGAGATGGTAGTAAAGTAACATAACTAAGTTGACAGTATACCAAACTGTCGTTTGCAAAAATACAAAACTACTATACCAAAAGAACCTAAACCTAACTTTGTTTAGAAAGTATGCAGACTCAAGGGAATTTCATAAAAGGTCAACCTGTCATTTAGAATTTTACGGTACGGAGGAAAAATCAGTTTTAAAAATTCGGCCAAAAATTATAACTTTGAATTCGTTATAATACTAATTACGCGTCCGTGTATTATGTTTCCTGGGATTTCCATAAATTTAACATGTAATAGATAATTTAATTATGTCTTCGTTTGTTCGGAATCGGAATAATCTCTTTGATCTTCAAAAGTAAGGATGGCATTTTATAACTTATTGAGTGGCACAAGCACACAATCATAATATTTCTTCGATTTTTATGCTCTAATAAACCTTTTTCATAAATTCCTTTAGTTCAGCTTGTGTAAAAGTAAAGGCATGAACTGAGATCCGAAGAATCGGAAGAAAACTATGCTAGAATACTTTTGTGTATACACTACGCATTGCTAACCCTTTAAAATCTTATTCATTTGCATTTTAGCGATTTTAGTATCATTGAATTGTGTACAAGATCAGCTACAACAACTTTATTGATTCATGGACAAATATATCTGTAAACTGACTTTAATTTAACTAGCATCTTGTTATATATTTTTTATTTGTTGGCTACGGCAAGATTCGCTCTGATTCGAGTTTAAAAGGCGAAGAATTCGCTGTTTCATTTTTTAGCTGTCAAACAAAGTCACAATAGAATAGAGAAAAGCATAGTGTATCGAAAACAACAACTTTATAACAAAGCAGTGCTTTGATTGTTTTGCTTGCTTTGAGCAAAGTAATGTAACAAAACTTTTGTCATTTGTACCTGGACAGTAAAAAAAACTACGTAGTAGAATTTTGCAATTTGCAATCATGTTTTTACGAGCCAATTAATATGAAAATCTATTATGCATATTGATTTTATTTGGACGGAAAGCGGAAATGTTGAAGGAATAAAAACAATTGGTGGTATAGCAAGAAGGAAAAAATGAATATAATTAACAGAAGCTTATTGGGTTGTAGTCTTGAACTAAAAGACGAAAGGAGAAAATAATGACATGACACAAAAACGCATAATATACTGACTGATTTGTTACGATATTTTATACTGGCATTGCATTTTAGATGGTTAAGCAATAATCAATTGTTTAAATGCGAGGGAGACTATTTTGGAGAAAATTAGCAATTAATGTCATGCAAAGCTTTAGCAATTAGCGTAAGAATAAATCAAAGTGATGACTATTAAAAATTGTGGGAGGGGGCAAGAGATAATTTGTTATTTGCATGAAAACATGGAAAGCCTGTTAAAATTTCTGTCATACTGTTTGCCTTCAATAATCAAACAAAACTTTTGGTAAGATCGTTAAACTATTGTCCAGTTCAAAAGTCTACAACTATTGATTCTTGAACATCAGCTATGAGCGAATTTTTGTTTTCATGAAACCCTATTTGGCTAGGCTGTCGACTTCCGACAACAAAACAGTGTTTTATTAGACAAGCAAGTCAAGTAATTTTTATGACTGTAATTTCATATGACAAATGACAATAATTTGGATTGGGACTGACAGATGGAACTTGTTTCACAGCTTTCAAAACAACACATAAAAAGTTATTGTCAAAGCGTAATAACTGTTTTTTCCTTGTGTTGAAAATTAATTAGGTTTGGAGCAATTATGTCAAAAAATACACAGGTACATTTGGCAGTAAAAATGCATTGCAATGTTCAAAGTAGACCGCACTTCTTTCCTTGGAGAAAAACTGACGATGAGTTTAAGTTGTGCAGCGAAATAAGAAGATTGTTTTTAAGCTGGAAAGATTTGATATTGTCTGAAATTTACATATACTTTGCATGCATGTATGTATGCTGATTGCTAACACAAAGTCAATTTGAGATTATACTAAAGTTAAAGTTTCTAAAATGTCGATTCTAAGAAACCATTTTCATTATCTGTTGTGGTAAACCCAAAAACTCTCTCGATAATAACAAATTTACTTCAAGATTCGCGAAAGTACCTGAGCTTCAAAATTTTGACATGTTAATTAAATCATGAAATGAATATCTGACTCACTAAAAGCTTGCTGTTTAAGTAGGCGTGGAGAAGGTCATGCAGGTAGAGTGAACAGACAACAGAGAGAACACTAATCAGGCGTAAAAAAGCCATCTACGGCTGCAATGACATAAGATTTCTTTAGGCGCATAATGACTCAATATCTTGTAGGCACACCAAATAAATGAATGAAAAGCAAGAATGCATTTTTCCTGGACCAAGTTTCACACATTTTTAGTGCTAAAAACTATAAACTTTATCAAATTATGTGCAATTTTATGATCCTGCTGGAATACCTACATTGCATGAATAATATAATTAAAATGAGCTAATTTGTCCAGATCTGCATTTCTGGGAATTGCTAATTATAGAAATTAGTAGTTGTCTATGAAAAACATACAGTTTGATGAATTCTACAAACACAAGCTGAAAGCTACATCGTATTTTAAAAAGAATACAGGTCTACTCTAAAAGAACTCAAATTTTTACTCAAGATATTTGTGGATTGTGTAAGTCGATTTACATACAAATAGCATATAATATAAGAAAAAAGCACATTCATAATTACTCGCACCTGTCAATAGATAAACTAAACTCTTTCCTAAAAACCTAAACGTAACATTGTGTTCCCCATGATTTGAAATTTGAGAACAAAATACTTCGCTTCGCACATCGCATAAATTTCATCCTATTTTTTATAAAGCAAGCCGGAATGTTACAAATTTTTTTTACTTACACCTCCACAAAGAAGCTCATCTCTTTCTTTACATCCACATTTTGCATATTGGAAATCCATGACCTTAAGAATAAAAAACCACAAACAGAAAATAACATGAAAAATATATTCCATTTATCATCTCCACCACCTTCATAACAAAAAATGCAGTCTGTCAACTGCTATAACGCTACATAACAATATACCACCACCTGGTGGTATGATGGTATGGAATGCTTAAATTAGTGCTAATTTTACATAACAGTAAATATTTTCAGTGCAAAAAATTAAAATAGACTATATATGTTTTATATTTTAGAGGTAATATCTCAATACTTTTTATCGTGAACGTGAAAGTGTTTATCTGGATTACTACTATCCAACATCCCGAACACGTCCATTATTGTTCCAACTATTACCATTTATCAATCATTGTCACTTTCCAGGAATATTTACGATGAAATGATATGTAACTATTTTTTAAATTCATACAAAACAACTTGTTGATTACTGATTACACAGGTGTTTCACAGCAGACATAAAAGGCACAAGGAACAGTTGAATTATTATATTATGTACAAACTTGACACTATATTTGACACCACAACACGACCACGACTGTCCCCAGCGATATGATTTATTTTAAAAACATTTCCAGTTTTAGGTCAAATGGAAAAGTGAGAATAAAATAGTAGCACGTAGCTCTTATGAGGAAAATTTGTTTACATGCACTATACAATTCAGAGCGTCTAGAGAATATTTTTTATGATAATTTTAATTTATTTTCCTAATTTTCGACAGATTTCAAGTGTTAATTTCTATTACATTTTGGAGCACTGATCCACTATAACTTGCGATAGTTCGAAATTCGAAAACTTCAACTAACAACAAAACATATTCAAGTCTGATAAGTGAGATTAAAGTACTGATGGGGATGACTTATAGAAAGTATGCTCGGAACTACTTTTTTTTACAAGAAACAAGATAATTACACTGCTATACCGGTGCACTGGCAGTTGCATGTAATGTCTCACTGTGCCCCATAGTAAACAAGGTAGACTTTAGGCCATGGCCATGCATGGTTTGCATTGCATGTTTTGAGTCCAGCAATTCAACTTTCTGTACTCCTTTCCTTTCTTACTGCTATTTTAGCAATTTAAGTTTGAAGGTTACAAAAAAGTTAATAATTTTAATGGTCAAATATTTACTTCAAATGCCTTACTTCCAGTTTAAACTAAACGTGTGAATACTTGAAGATATGTACTTTTAAACTTGATGTTTATTTTTTTGAGACCTTTTACCAAGAATATAAACCACTTCAATTAAAAAATCACTCCATTTCATAAAGCCGTTTAAAAGACATATTAGATGTCAGTTTTTTAAAGGCACGAAAAAACTCCATATGCAAATGCTTCACTGTCGGTTACATGAATGACTAGAAGTACTCTTTCTTTTCACCCATTTTTTCATGCCATGTCATAATAGTCATAAAATCTCTAAGCACATGTATTTTGTAATGTAAAGTGGCAAGTGGTCACTCTACAAAAGAAATATCCATTCTTTACCCGTCATCTTTTTTTTCTCTTTAAAAAACTACTTCTAACAAGACAAGTATTGATTATTTGTAACTTTTTTTATGAGTTTACAATAAATATGTACAATTGTACGCAACAAATTGTTTGCCTACATTGTATTGTTACAACACCCGTTATATAAGACGCTATTTTAGTTTTGACGTTTTCTATTGACTACTATATTTATACATATTCATATTTGATTGATTTAAAATAGCGAATTATTATAGTGCTCACACGCAAGCAAGTGACGCTGGGGAAAAGAAAAAAATTGACAGGGTGCATACTTTTAATCAAATGAGCTGGACACAAACTGGCTTTTTAACCCTTTTGTGAAATGCGCAATTGCTATAAATTGAAAAGCTGAACACACGGGTGGGTTTTTATAGATAAGAAGACTACATTAAAATATAGGTACCTGGTAATTTCATAGTAGATTTTTCATAACCACCACCTCCCGTATATTAAGTTTTTTACATTGCACGAAACACTTCTTTACTTTCTCTTCTTGAAATTCACAGCAAAAATGTATCTGAAAATTCCTTTTATTTTGCATGCTTTTCTGTTGTAGAATAAACGCAAACAAAGGAACTGCGGTAGAGTTTTGAACGTACACTTGGCTTTGGTCGGTGTGGTTGGTTGGTTGTTTGGCTTTTGGCAGCCGGCCGGACACTAAAAAGAATCTTGCTCTACAAATTTTAATAACTTTGTCCAGGTGTGTGGATCCCACCTAAAATGCAAATATTTAAGTATATACTTTACTGAAATTCTCAGCAAGTGCATATTTCTTCACCATGCAGTCACAACAAAAAGTAAACTGCTTCATGTTGTCAGTTTGACTGGACAAGCCAATTTACCATACCATCATTGTTCCGAAAGAAAGGGGCCTTTTTTAGCAAAAAACTGACAATTCATGCATGACTGATTGTAATGGTAAATGATCCAATCACGACAGTGCCAAAGCTTCTACTTGCTTTGCATATTCCATCATTGTCACCGTCATGATTGATTTTTTAAAGATTTATTGTTATTTTTATAACGTGGGTATATGAACTTTTAAAAACTACATGAAACCAGTTATGTCCGTGTGTTCAAATAAATAGAATGACTAAAAACTGTCATTTTCATTATTAAAAAATCTATGACAAGTATATGTTGTGAATTGTAATATGTAATTGCGTGCGAACAGAGAATTGTTTGCAAATTGCGTGCAAGGATTTTTTTGCATGTTGAATTGCTTCTTGTTTTAATGCTATAAAAAATGCTACTTTTCACAGAAGAAAGAGGTAGCAGGATAAAGCTTATTTTGAAGTAACACTGACGTATTTTACACACACACACACACACGTTTTGAAGTGTGAGCTTAAGCTGTGCTCAAAATATTTGTTGCATTAGAAAATTGAATTGAACTTTGTTCAATTTTATGAGCTGAGCTATTAAGAATATATTGATTTTCATCAAAATTGTCACTGTCACGCAAGCATTCTAGCTAATCCTTTCGAACTATACCGTCATGTCACCGTCACAGTGCAATTGTGTAAGTAAAGTAGTATAAAGTTTAAAACGAACTTGATATTTAATGTTATGCTGTGATGCAACTTCTACTAACTTCCTTCCATTTTTAATGCCAATTCAACAAATCGACTCATTGGTTCTTATTTCAATTAGTATTAACTCATGCATAACATTTTATTTAGTTTTTTGATAATTTTTAACAATTCTATTCTCCCATTTTTTGCATAACATCAATATGCTATTTGTGAGCGTAAATATAACATACATACGCTATTAAATTTTGCTTCTTTTTAGAATTTATAAAATAGTACGTTCCACATACTATATATGTCCGGTGGTGGTATTGGTATTGAACTACTTAACATAAACGATGACTTATTATAAACTCTGCACAAAACGACTCTTACAGAAAAAAGGTTAAATGTTGAAATAAAGTACAACGGCTATGATAATCGTTAATCATAATAGTAATATGTAATATGTCTACTTTATACATTTATATTATTGAATAGCTTAAATACAAATTACATTGATAAAATTGGAGAATCAGGAATTTTTTTTCAGTTCTTTTTAACGCTACAAAAAGAAAACATAGCAGTCTCATATATTGTTAATCTTCATCATCATAAAACCTTCAGAATTACTTGTATAATTTTTCGTTGTAGTTGTATAATTATCTTGTTAAGTTGCGCTCTCTGTCTTCCGTTCCTTTTACAAGTCATCATCATCATCGGGCAAGGCAACCTCTTGGGCTTCCTAAAAATCACACAGACAAGAAAATACATTAAATCAGAATGACATTCTTAGGATAATAGCTATACTTATGCAGAGAATTTAGGTACTATGAAATTTTTATTTCACAAACCTTCAAGTCATGTTCAATCTGTTGCTGCCATTGAGGATCCATTTGCACTTCTGGTGGCGCAAGAGCCGGCATCGCCACGAATTCCAGGTTGGGATCTCCAATAAGCTTCCTAGCTAACCATAAGAATGGCTTTTCGAAATTGTAGTTACTCTTGGCAGAGATGTCATAGTACTGAAGATTTTTCTTCCGGTGGAACACAATACTCTTGGCTTTCACTTTGCGGTCCTTGATGTCCACTTTGTTCCCACATAAGACAA
>JAQFXM010003531.1:0-19898 GCA_034693345.1 Entomobrya multifasciata
ATCATCATCATCATCTCGCTCGTCTCGGCTAAGAAGTCTGAGGCCGATGAAAAATGAGTGGTGGTGGAACTTGGACTTTGTACTCGAGAATCAGCGCAAAGCGCAGCGTGTGTTGTGCGACGTGATTTTGTCTGTCTAACTATTATAGTTTGTGGTTAGTCTATTTCGCTTCGCTTTATCAAGACTGTAGACATGAAAAATATGCTGACAATTGACAATCAAAAAAATCATGCTCAAAAATCGCTTATTTTTTGCTTTATGGGAAATTCAAGTTTTGATGAATTTATGAATAGTTAAGTTAAATGACACATTTTGTAAGGATTTTTAAAGTTAATTAAATTTTTCGTCAGCTACTTTTGTAATTTATACATGCTAACTTCTTACACAAAAAGACGCAACAGAAAGCCCAGGGAAGGAAAGAGTTTTAGGTTTCGTTTATAGGCATAGTTTGTCGATCAATAGTAGTGTTTGTAATACAAATACAAACTTTATGGCAAAATGTAGCACAGAGCTCAATGAATGGAAAGGAATGAGAACTTTTGTGAATCTGAGTCAAATGGAAAATTACACATGTGAACAGGAATAGAGATCGCATCAAGGTGAACAAGATGCATAGTACATCTTCGCATTAATTTAATTCCTTGCACGCTAGATTCATTATAATGAGATAGATGAATCTAGCTAAAAGTATGCACTATCATGTCATGGATATAGATAGTATTGCATTTCATATGCAACTTTTAGGGTTCGTTTATATATAGCGTCAGCTTTATTTGTTGGCGAGGCGAGAGGCGAGGTGTGTGTGTGGTGGGTCAGGGTACAAGTGGACAATGAGAAGGACTATTTCCGTTATCAAGATGAGTGAAGGAACTAGTTTGTGGATGCCAAAACGGAAAAGGGTACATGGAAAGTTTTAGGGGTCTTATGAAAGTCTTTGATAAAAATGAGGCCAATTCCCATAAAGCTATCACTATCAGCTATCATTTTACACCGATGATAATATATATAACCCCCAATGCAATGCAATCCATGTTTCACAAGAAGCATGTTCCGTAATGAAAATTGCAATGCAATTATGAAATTGTCATTAGTCCAGCCCAGTCCATGACCTTAACCACTTATAAAACTGCTGGTGAGGTTGAGTGAGATGGAATATGAATTGTTGAATGTGTCAAAATTCATCGTGACTCTTGTGACGAGATGTACAGTAATTTATCTGCTTGAATGAAATGCATCTGATTTTTTAAAGAGCGATTCCATATCCTATCGCATCGTCACAGATCCGCAGATCACCTTTCTTCCTCGTGGATCTGGGATAAATGCGGAGAAGAGCAGAAGATAAAGTGGAAATTGAATATTATGCAATTCTAACATCACTTAAAGCTGTTACCTAAATTCATGATCTTTTGGCACGCAATGAAATGTAGCTCAGTGACACTGGCTGGCGAAACTAAAATGGAGAAATGGAAAAGTGCCATGCATATAAGTGAAAAATATGTAGGCTAGACCAGACAGCACGCGTTTGTCCTTGTTCACTCCAAAAAAAAAAAAAAATATCTCGAGCAATTTTTATTTCAAAAACTGACAATGGGAGAAAGATGGGGTATGAAAAAATTGGCATGATGTTTGGTTTTGATGAAAGGTTTGGTTGGTAAAAGCACAGGGACAATTTTATTGATCCTTGAAACTTTAGATGTTAGGTATGGAGCGACGACCACCTAAATCATGCAAGGTCAAGTTGAAGGTCATTTTATAATAGGAGAAAAGATGCAGTCTCCACTCTCCAGTTTTTACGTTGATGCTCAGATGCGATTCGCGTTCCATTTCCATCTCTTCATCTTCGATTTTCTTCACAATCCAGAACTCGAAACACAAAAAGAGTATGGATGGAATGGGTGGTGGACAATGAAATACTGTATTGCATAGTGTATTGCATACCACCACCGTGCAGTGGTAAGCCATGGGATATGAAAGATAATTACGGCACCCTGTGACATATTACGTTGTACCTGTTTTACAAACTCAAAGTACGAAGTACTTTCATACACCCAGACCCAACTTTAATCTTTCAATTTAATCTCTCAACAAGTGATGTAAAATTTACCAGGTTTGCGCTAAGAGGGAGTGAAGTATGATGTGATGATGTATGGTGGTGGTTCGACGAAGAGCAGGTTCAAGGTCCAACCAATGGTCAAAGACATGATGTATATAGTTTAATGAAAATGAAAAGACATTGAAAAAATCGAAGTACAAAATACAATAGAAAAATTCCAATCGTAAACATAACATGAATAAAACATACAACAAAATATTTTTTTAATCCAAGCATCTTTTTATTGAACATTCAGATTTTTATGATTTCATGTGTTTTTGCAATTTGCAAATATATGTCAATATATGTCATTGGAAAGGGTTGATTCCAAAATTAATTTTCCTACGTAGAACACACTCGACTTGCAAACAACTTTCAGTTTAAATCAATTCATCTCCTGCTAATTTTTCCTTGGGTTAGGTTTAAAGGTAAAAACTGGTATGGAAAAAGTCAAAGGCAAACGAACCTTTGTTTGCGGGGGTGGGGTGTACTAGGCTCAACTCAACCCAGTTCTGATTCTGGATGCCTGTGATGTGATGCAATATGCAATTAGAAACATCGGTAAAAATTCCAGTTTCTTTTTGACAAAAATACACAGTTTATGAGCAAGTTTATGTATGAGTAATGAATGAACAATGAAAATGAAATGCATGCAAATGCCAAGCCAAGCAGTAGCACCAAGGAATTACTAGCACATGTTAAAGTTTACATTTTGAGCACACAAGGTGAGCTGTGAAGCACATTTCATTGACCATTTCACCACCAGCTTTTTGAATGAACAAAGCGCCAAGCCTGGGTTTGGAGGGCTCTCCTCACCAAAACTTCACTTGTCTACCAAAAGTGCAGCTGCTGTACTATGTTTGCATGACAGAAAGACAGTTGAATGAAGTCAGGAAAAGACTAAAAACCATGTATTTAGAAGTATTCTAATGTTTTGAAATCGATAGCATTTTTGAAACTTTTGACAAATATAGAATGAATTTATACCAAATTTTTCTACAACCCTTTTTCCACAAGTTTAGTAGAGAAAACCGATTGTTTTTGTAATCATAATGGTCTGGGCGAAAAGTTAAAGCTGTAATGTGTTCTGTAGCATTCCAGCTGGGATGTCGAAAACAAATCTCGGCACTGATTGTCGATTAGAAATCTTGTACATTTTTATTTAACTACGACTAATTTAAACGTTATAGCTAAACAGTATTGCCAATGTCAAACATATTTTATTGATTCCAATGATTGGACGCAAAAATTAAACTGAAAATACTGAGAAAAAAATATCCAAAAAGTTAATCTGTAATTATGTGAAGAAGAAATTTGTTTAACTGCATTTATACATGTATATTTTAAAGTGTTTTATGTAAAGTTACAATAATAGTTTTAAACCTGAACTTGACTAAAGATGGACAGAGAAAGTGTTAAAAGAGAGCAGCTACGCTCAAAGTATGAGCAATGCAAAAAGAAAGTAAAAGATTGGGAAGTTGCTGTGAATAAAACGGAGGGTAGAAAACCAACTAAGGTGAGCAATTATCGTAATTGAGGTTTAAATGTACTTTGTAAAACTTGTTAGAAACGTGAGTAAAAACACATTCGTAACTTTTTGTATTTGATTTTGAATTTAGGATGACATGAAATCTGCCCCAAAGATTGTCCAGGAAGCGTACAGGGACCTCGTGAAAATTCGTAAATATCTGGATG
The DNA here is from genome assembly GCA_034693345.1 of Entomobrya multifasciata. Lineage (NCBI taxonomy): Eukaryota > Metazoa > Arthropoda > Collembola > Entomobryomorpha > Entomobryidae > Entomobrya > Entomobrya multifasciata. The sequence goes on from JAQFXM010003531.1 coordinate 3,788, forward strand.
AGCACCTCTCATCAGCCATCAAACCAGCCAATAACAATACTACACCTGGAAAAATATATGTTAGTCGCCGTCCACAGCTGCAGAAAAATGGGCCATCGCACTTAACCCGGACTCCTGATAAGAACATTAGTAAAACGAGAAGGGAATCACCTCGTCGAGCTAATCCTACTTTTGCATTTCGGAATCTCAGAAAAGTAGCAGGGGAATCAGCATCTTCAGGAAATGGCACCAAGAATGATTCAACTTCTTTTCAATTCAGACCCTTCCAGAAATTGTTCAATAAGGTCGCTGAAGATCCCAAGTTGCAGCTGCCTTTGCCTTCGTCAATGAAGACCTTAGCGGAACGTAAGAAACACAACACGATTCTGGTGAAGGACGATTCTAATGCTGTCGTGGAAAGGAAAGTTTTGATAGCTGATAGATTCTTAAAGAAAACTGACCCGTCAGATGACAAGGATCAGTCTGTCGCTGCTGCTTCCAGTGGCCAAACTGATAAAAATACAGAGGTATCAAATTTCCCTTTGTCTGAAGAGAGTGAAAATTTGAGAAACAAGTCTGAAGCAAATCAACTGACTCCAACGAAAGTCGACAGCATTCCTGATGACAAAGTAAGCAAAACGCCGAAGGCCCTTAAACTTAAAAGTCCCCAAATCAAGGGCAGGTGCAGGAGCTTCAGAACATCAAGGCTGTTGGATACCGAATGGCTCGCCCGAGTTACTGAAGCGGAGACTGAAACCATTGAGGCTGATAATAAAAAGTCAGAAGAAAATGATGATGGCTTATCTGAAAGCCCTGAGGCGTATGCAGGAAACAAACTATTGGATAGCAGTGGCGGTGAAAGTTTTTCAACTTCAGTGGGAAATGAACCAATGGATGTAGAAACTGATTCAGACTTCAATGCATTCAGAAATACGACAGAAAATTCAGACAGTGGCATCTGCGTCAGTTCATTTTTCAATGTTGAAGACGTTCGCCAAGCTATGAATGAAGTGCTCAGTGAAACTTCCCAAAATAATACTGGTAGCGGTTCTACTGCCACTGTAATTTCTGATGCAGATGGTTCATTACTGTACAGTTTTAGTGAAGACGCTTGCCATCCATCTGATCCGGAACAAGATGAATTTTCAACGATTGACAGAAACCAAATTTCTGATATTATTATGTCACTCAGTAATGACATTGAAGATGAGGCCTCAGGGTCCACACATTGTAGTGGTGGAACTGGAGATGAGAATAGTGGAAGAAAGCGACCTGCCAGTTTTGCATTTTCACCAAGTCCAGAAAAATCTGATAAAAAACGGAAATTTTTCAAGAGTACGAAGACCGAGCGTAAAAAGCCTGTATTTTCACGGGATTCTTATAAACCTCCAAGTCCGAGAAAGAAGGTGATCCCCAAAACTCCATCAAATATGTCTAGTCCTGCTACTACTTCTACTGCTGCTAGAAAGTCATTAAGAAGCAAAACCGGAAGTGCATCAACTTCACCAGCTACCCCAAAATCCGATCGACCTACCCGTACCAAAAAGCAAATTAACTATAATGAAACCGCAGGGATTAATGTTGCTGTAAATCAAGTCCCACCGCCCCCAGTAAGCAAGCGTCAGGTCGTTGACATTTTTGACGAGGTCCCGCAGCAAGCGTTTTCTGGTACCAAGAAGGGAAGACGATATCTTAAAAATGTTGGAGTGGATAGGTAAGAATATCACAGAATATGAAAATCATTTGAATCAAATAAATAAATGTTATCAAATGCTTTGAAAGATATGATGATCATATTTTTTAAATGAGTACTTTTTTGTTATCCAAATAAAATAGTAAACTCTCATCAGGAAAATTGGACGAAAATTTCGTTCGTATCGACACCAAAAGGAAAGTTTTTGTTCGAGGTCACAGGAAGATAAATGTTGTCAAAATGAAACGCTTGGAGTATAAGCAGAAAAGAAGTCAGGGGAATATAAAAGAAAAGGAGGCAGTACTTAAAACTTTCACCTGCAATAAATGTGGAGAAAAGGGACATTTTGCCAAGTTTTGTCCAACAGGTTAGTACCACTATATCATATCATATACCAAGTAAAGTGTCTTGACGCAAATATTTCAAATCATATTAATAAAGTGAAAACTTGTTTTCCAATAAAGTTACTGCTGTCGCAGCATCTGATATCCCTGAGGAGCAGCAGGACGACAGTCCGTTTCCAACTCTTGAAGAAGCCGCAAGAATGGTTTATAAGAATCCTTCCAACAAGAAAGTCACCTTATACACTTCGAAACCAAGTGAAAATAGTGAGGGCTTAATGGCTGAGGGTGATCCTGGTGAATCGTCAGAACCAGTGTTGTGTGATACATCTCAAACTGTAGTCGCAATTTGCCCCCAGTTGATTGAATCTGTAGACCCATTCTTCTCCTCCGAGGAAAATTTCACTGAAGAATGTGATCTAAGCCCGAACGAAAGTGAGGAACAAGTAATGAAAGATGCGCTCAAGGAATTCGGGTACGACAGCTTTAGATCTGGTCAACAAGAGGCTATAAACAGAGTTCTGAAAGGATTATCTACGTTGCTGATATTGTCGACTGGCTCTGGAAAAAGTTTGTGTTATCAACTTCCTGCATACCTTTACCAGAAAAAGTATCCGGGTGCCTTGACCTTGTGCATATCTCCACTTGTGAGCTTGATGGAGGATCAGGTACGTGCTTACAGTTTACAATACGTGTTTACAGTTAGATATCTTTTTAAATCAATTTATGATATTCAATGTAACCCACTATGACATATTGACATACAATTTTTACCCTACTTTTAGGTCCAAGGAATTCCTCCTTTTCTCAATGCAGCATGCTTACACAGTAACATGAGCGCCAAGCAGAAGTCAGTGGTTTTGGAAAAGGTCCAATCAAAGACGCTGCACATTCTTCTTGTTTCTCCCGAAGCTGTTTGTGGAGGTCTCTTTGGATTGTTACGAGGAACGAATTCTGACAATTTGCCGAAAATCGCCTTCGCATGTATTGATGAAATTCACTGCGTTTCTCAGTGGTCACATAACTTCCGGCCAAGTTACTTACAGTTATGCAAAGTAGGTGGTAGTTCAAATTCGATATTTTTGATTTATGCATTCCAACTTCAAAGTTTCGTTGCATAATATTTTTTATCTATATTTTATAGATTTTACGTGAAAAACTAAATGTGAAAACTATTTTGGGTCTAACGGCTACCGCAACTGAAGACACAGTTTCAAGTATCTGTGACCATTTGAACATTGATTCATCCACCGCAATCCGTGGGGAATTGATTCCGAAAAACCTTCAACTCTCAGTTTCCAGAGACATGTATAAGGATGAAGCGTTGATGAACTTACTTCGTGGTGAAAGATTCTGTACTTGCGATTCCATCATTATTTACTGTACAAGACGGGACGAATGTGAAAGAATCGCTACTCTGATAAGGACAAAGCTTCAAGAAATAACCACCCACAAAATCATCAAAACAAAGTCAGGAGCTAAGCTTTCCGGAAGCTGTGAAGCATATCATGCTGGAATGACTGGTCGAAGGAGAAAAAATGTGCAGGATGGGTTTATGTCTGGTGCAATTAGAATTGTCGTTGCTACTGTAGCCTTTGGGATGGGTATTGATAAGTCTGATATCCGAGCTGTAATTCATTACAATATGCCAAAGGCCTTTGAGTCATACGTTCAGGAAATCGGTCGAGCTGGACGAGATGGGTTACCAGCACATTGTCATTTGTTTCTTGATAACGCTCGCGTAAGTCATTTAATTGTGAAGACTATTATGCAACCTAAAATCTTTCATGATTTTAATTTGCACATTATTATTCTGTTAACAGCGCAAGGATCTTTGCGAACTAAAACGTCATGTTTACGCCAACTCAGTTGATAGACCCACAGTCAGAAAACTTTTACGTAAGATCTTCCAGCCCTGTAAATGTAAAAGAATCGAAAAGCTGAAAGGAAATACTTCTGAGGACACTAATGAGAACGGTGATGGTAAAATTGCTTGTCCTGGCCATGAAGTTTCCTTTTCTATTGATAAGACCGTAATGGATCTAGATTTACCAAAGGAAAATATCACAACGCTATTATGCTATTTGGAGCTGGATAAAAATAAGTGGATTGAAATATTGCCTCTCACGTATGAAACTTGCAAAATACAGTCATACGGTGGAGCAAAACTTATAAAAGCTGCTGCTTCTCGGGTAAGATTTTTAGCTTATGATAATTGACTTATATAATCTTCTGAAAGCATGAATAAAGAATAGAAAATTATCATTTAAATTTTGTTTTCAGTGCCCACCTTTAGCCGTGGCGATAGCTTTACAACAAGAGAAGAAACAGTTCAATAGTACTGACACATACCTGGAATTTAACGTGATTGAAGCTGCAGCGACGGTGGGGTGGAGTAGCAGCATTGTTAAAAAAGAGCTAAAAAATCTGGAGTGGTCAGCAACCCAGTTTGATGACAGGGGTAAGGAAATAGTTACAGAAAATTACGAGAGTGAAGTATTACTCATATTTCGTTCATCTTGGGATTTTATTCTAAAATTGCTTTCATTCTATTGTTTTAGGCAAACCAACGAAATTTCGCAAATCTGGCCTTCTTGTCGAATTTTTCGGTCTGGCATGGCGTGTTAAATCTAGTGGTCTATCTGACGAACAAGCTGACATGATATTAAATTCGCTACATGGAAGAAATGTAACACAGGAGCGTACAGAGTTGAATCAACTTGAGCGTGTTTACCAGGCGCTTCTGAGGTATGGCATTAATTGAGAATTTCGAAGAATGATGTTTTCCTGTTAAATGTTATGTATGATTTAAAATATAACTTGGTTTGTTTGATTAATTTATTAGCGTGTCTTTTCCTACCGTGAATAACTTGTGCGACTCATTTGATGAAGAAAAGAGTGACCAATTGAAGAAGTTTATTTATGATTATTTTCATGAAAGTAGTGAAGAAATTCTAACAAGCACGGATGCCTTTAATACAGAGGTTAGTACTATTATCTTGTTTGCTAATAATTGTAAAGTGATACAAAGAAAATGCTTAATAAACTCTTCCATATTCTTTAGACTGAAATTGAAGAAGGCAAAGCAGAAGCTTTACGCCAAAGTATTCGCTCGCTGATTGATAGCAACAAAGATATCAACTTCACCACACGTTCCATTGCTAGAATATTTCAAGGGATTCCCAGTCCATGTTTTCCTTCAGATGTTTGGTACAGGAACAGGGACTTTTGGCGACGATATTTGGATGTCGATTTTCATACAATTTGTCGAATTGCAGCTGAGGAGCTATGATAATGGGTTTGAATTAGTGTTTTAAAATATTACTGTAATTTTTCGTTTTGAATATATTCCAATATTCTTTCATTTGTGATAAAGCGTTTGTATGAATCTAACATATCTATAATTTTTAATTCGGAGTAAATTACTGACGCATGCAACTATTTATTATTTTATTGATATTTTGTGCAATTATATCATTTTCATCATTACTACTATTTCTTAATTTTAATTTGATATTGTATGTGTATGTTTATTGTAAGTTTTTTAATCATTGTATGATTGTATGAATGCTGTGTATTTATTTTTATGATTTCAAATAACATTAAAAAATTGTTGAAACATTAATTTTGAGTTGCATTGCAATGGAGGGGATAATTTATTAGCATTGATCTGTCATTACTCATTACTTTTACATTCATTTAGCACCATCATCATCTTTTTTTCAAATTGAGCCCATTTTCAGACTGTCAAGTCAATATATTACATAGAAATGCTAAATTCATCTTATCATGCACTCGCTGTGAAATTTCATATCTAAATGACGCTGACCTGAAAAAGGAGTGGGTTGAATATCTTGTAAAACTAACGTGTTTGTTTGTATTCTAGTGTCTAGACAAAATAAGACGTGTCAGACATTTAGTTACGCGATACTGAGGCTGAGCTGAGAGGCTGAAAGCTTTTTTAAGTTTAATTGGGGTTAACGTCATGTCGAATTCGTGTCCAGTTCCAGGGTGAAATATATGAGGCCTAATTATTATAATTTGAGTATAAAGTTATATGAATTCAAACATCATCATCACCCGGCCCGACTCAGCCCAGCACAACTATACTCATGTTATCCTGACTTTTGACCCCTTTCACACCTATCTAACAATACCATTAAAATTGTCAGTTCTACAAAAGTGCATATCTGTCACATTTCATACAATATGGGCATCTGACATCTCGTTCGCTGGTCATTTATTCCTGAATTCATCATCTAATTCATCATCGAATTCATCATCGAATTCATCTTGTTCAATTCAGAACATTATAATTGAAGTCATAAAACTGAGGGTGAGGGTTTGTTTCCTGTTAAAGAAGCATTTTAGACTAATTAATAAAATTACAGGAAGTACAAAAAACCCACCCTGTCATTAAATACCATTATGAATCATCCATCATGAATCCCGTCGTTGTTCCATAACTTTTATATCCATCGAAGTATGAAGTAGGCACAAATATTAAAAAACGTGTAGGGTGCGGTGCGGAGTGCGGGTGCGCCTGGCTTGCAGGGTGAGATAACAGAGACTCTGTCCGTGTCCATCCGCAAGTCCACAAACACACATTTTTTCATCTTTCATCGCATTGCAAAGATGAAAGATAGCATTGCTATTCTGTGAAAAATGTGATGTGACTCATTTTAATGGGTATTCCCTTCCCTTCTTGTGCTGCTGGACTAGAATATTTCGCACACCACCAGCAGCGAGAAAAATTCTGCAGTTGCGATCAGTTGTTTGTTCAGTATACATGTTTTGAAAAATTCAAAATAACATTGTGACATTAATTAGCAATTTGCAGGAGAATGAAAGATCAAACAATAATCCCGACCATTTTCCTATTGTTTAATTAAATCTAAATTCCTATTTATGTATTAAAACCGTATTGTTCGATAACGTTGAAAATTGGGTTTATTGTTTTAACGCAATAAAAAGTTCACTGGATTTTGTGTTATTAGAACTTGCAAGGGAAAGAAAGTCCGTACTCCGTACTGTGTATGTACATTGAAAAAAATCCAAGATGACCACAAACGGTAACTCACATCATGCTGATACATCGTTTCCGGTGTATTTGGACTACAATGCGACAACCCCACTAGATGAACAAGTAGTCCAAGAAATATCAAGAAGTTTGAGCGAAGACTGGGGGAATCCAAGTTCTTCTCATGTTTTTGGAGAGCGTGCAAAACAAGTAATTGAACAAAGTCGAATAGCTGTGGCACGAATGCTGCATGCAGATCTTGCGGATATCATCTTTACTTCTGGTGGTACTGAGGTAAATGATTCTTCATTAAGAAAATTAAGCTATGTATGAAGAAAATATCTTGTTACGAATAAAAAAGATATTTTATGACAAAATTTTGCATTTTTCCAGGCAAATAACGTTGCTCTCCTGTCAATAATCAAATTAGCTAAAGGGTCCTTCTCTATGAAACCTCATCTGATAACCAGCAACGTGGAACATGATTCCGTGGCTCGGGTTTTGATGGAACAAGAAAAATTGGGCGAAATCGAGTTATCAGTTTGTCCAGTTGACGAAAATGGCCAGACCAATGCACAAAATTTGCTCGCATTAATTAAGGAGAATACCTGTGGGATTTCAATTATGCATGCGAATAATGAAACTGGGGTAATCATGCCTATTGAAGAAATAAGTAATCATCTAGAAAAAGTTAACTTATCAAGAAAAAATGAAGGAAAAGTTGAAATTTTGTTTCACTGCGATGCAGCCCAAACAATAGGGAAAGTTAAAGTTGATGTGGAAAGTCTCAATGTTGACTTGTTAACTGTGGTGGGTCATAAGTTTTATGCACCACGAATCGGAGCACTTTACTGTAAAGATTTATTGCAGAGGAATTCCAACTTGGTAAAACATATCTTCCAAGGCGGTGGTCAAGAAAGGGGCTACAGGCCAGGCACTGAAAATACTCCCATGATTGCTGGACTGGGGAAAGCTGCGGAGCTTGTTCATGAAAATTTGGATAGTTATCAGGAAACAATGAAGGAAATGGCTGTTTTATTGGCGAAGCAATTACAGGATAGTATAGAAGGCCTAAAGGTTAATTTCTCTGGAGCTGAAAAACGATTACCAAATACCGTTAGCGTTTGTCTGCCTGAGGGTCTTAGTGCCAATTATATACTCAATGAGAAGTGCAAGGGAAAGTTGCTTGCAAGCTTAGGGGCTGCCTGTCATTCAAATGTGGAGAAACCATCACGTAAATTTCAAAGCTCTTTGTTCTACATATATCTGCTAATTAATGTGAAAAATTGGAATTATTTCTCATTTTCAATGTATATATGTTTTGCAGAAATACTCATAGCATCCGGACTTTCACCGGCTGAAGCATCCCGAACAATTCGCTTCAGTGTGGGAAGGACCACAACAAAAATCAATATAATGAATGCAGTGAAGATCTTGAAAGATGCGTGTGTCCACTAAAATATCTTGTTTCATTTTTAGATGATATTTAATAAAATATTCCCGAGAAATAAAAATATGCACATAATCAGTCATACTTTCTGACTTTTTCCATTCAATAATTTTTCTGTCCATTTTCTCATATTATCATCATGATTGAAATCATGTGGTCTGTTCACCTTTGACCTGTTGTTTTGCCTTTCTCTTACTTTCACCAGCAAATTTATCATCATGCATGATGCATCGCATCCTGATGACATGTCAGCTTTCTTAAGAAATCATACAATGCAGCAATGCAATGCTACAAACTAGTACAAACCAAAAAATTCCGCAGCGACTTCGCTTGTATGGCTTGCCTTGCAAATTGCAACGCAGAGCAAGATCACCTTTTTCTACAGAGATTCTCTCAGCCGTTCGCATTCTGCCGTCGTCGTCGCCCTTTGTCGATCATATGGTTTGCCTTGCCAAAAGACACATCACACTAAAAACATCAACTTGTGCAATAGGTATACAGAATTCATAGAGGAAGGGAAGGAAATACCAAAAATCCATTCATTCATCTTCACACTTCACACATCATCAGCAGGAATATTAGCATCTCAAAGATGCATTATTTATAGCAATCAACTTGTTTTGTTTACATTTACTCCAATTTTAAAAACAGATACACCCTAAATGCAGTCTACAATGTAGATATAGATCAGCTGCAGTACATCTTAATATTTGGAAGCAATTAAAGTTTAATTTTTCTGTAGATTAGATTGAAAAAAATGCTGTGCAAAAATATTTAGCATTTATATGCGAGTGTGAAGTGAAGACATCTAGAAAATGTGCTCTAATAATTCACTTTAATTAAAATACATTCAGGGGAGTAGTTTGAAAATTAGTGTGAAATTAAAAGGTTTTGAGGCTCCTGCGCATAATGACTATTTTCCAGTTTTCTATATAAGGCGCATTTGTTTCGTAAAAAATTACAACCCTTTTGACCACACCACGTCACGCTACAAATTACCTTACCACTTGCAAACTTTCCCTTATTACCTATTTTGAGTTTTAAAGTTTTAAAAGTTTTATGTGTGGTGAAGTCATAGATTTGTGGTTTTGTAATGGACGAAACCACTGTAAAACCTCGAGACCTTATAAGGTCATCATTTAGTTCGAGGGTCGCAGTTCTCTGCACATCTGCAGCTGAAGAACTGTTGCGACAATACAATTTGAGCTTTACGCAATTGGCTCAGCCTTTTTCTAAATTAACTTGCGATGGTACGACGTAAATATTGACTCTATTGTTCATTGAACATTCAAAAATAAATTGAATACCGTATTTACACTTATTTTTCATTACTTTTAAATGTGCTTTCATGTACTTTATTTATACAGCATCATGGCAAGATCCCAACTCTCAATTAATCCTGGTGAAAGATCTTTACCTTAATTTGGTGGACATCGGTAACTGGAAAAAGCCAGAAGTTGATACTCAAAAAACTCGTCGACTGCTAAGTAGTATAGTGACGCAAACTCCACCCCCACTGCAAGCATCTTCAGCAACTGAATTATCCGAATTTAAAACAGTGACACTTGACAGCAAGAGTTCTAGTTATCAGGTGCGCCTACCTGGAAGAACGACATGGTTTGAAAGCTGGAGAAGAAGTTTTCTTAAATGTCAGTCAGAGGTTTATGGTAGTCAGCATGAGTTTCTTAGCCATTTTGTCGCGTGTGTACTTGTTATATCATCGTCGGAAGTTAAGTCTTCAGAAGATATTGCGAATACTGTGGGAAAGTTGAGCAAACTTCAACAACAGCACCAGTATGATCATCCAAACACGTGGATTTTGCCGTCCGTCCTGAAATACTACTTAATTGTTCAAGACAGTAGCACGCCAGATGAAGAGTGAGCACCCATAATAATTTATGGTTGTTGGTTTAATGTTGTATGAATATGAATAGTTCATGTATTTAACACACTTTAAATCTTAAATCAACAGGGCAGAGCGTGTTTATCAAAATTTTAGAACCATGTACGGAGGCAATTTTTGTCATTTACTCAAATTTGGTGTGGAGAAGGACCTTTCGGAATCAGAGACGCTGTCTCCAAATCCTTGGAGCTACCTTGCAGAACAAGAAGTCACATTGGTAATCCATTTACTTAGCTTTCATATTGAAATCTCTCATCCTTTTTATGATTGGCCTATGCTAAACATGGATTTCTTTGTCAAGATGGATGTCACCAGTAGCGAAAACGACCAGAAAATTTCAGAGTCTGAAGAAGCAGTTGAAAATATAGTACAATCCGAATTACTCCATCCCCTTAGTCCTGATTCTGAGAAACCTCCTTCCATCATATCCCAAAATGGTGAGATTCCTAATGGTGTGAAAAACAAGATAAATGGGGAGTATGGAAAGGCCTTAAATCAACACGACGTTCGGAGGATTCAGCTCTCAATGAATGAGTTTATATGCAAAGCTCTACTACCATATATGGAACGACAATGCAGAAATCTAAATGAATCGGTAAGCACAGCTTATCAATGCCCATATATTTTTAGTTTGTATAATTGTCTACGATATTATATTCAATGCATGTGTTTTGTTGTTTAAATGTAATCCTTAGATTATGAATCGAAGGGGGATGAGCAAATCCTTTTTCAGTGCCACAAAACGTTTGTTTGGTACCACAAGTAAAAGTACTCCTTCAATTGTGTATGCTTCCGAATCTGTGGAAATCCTTGGCCGGAAACTGGCAGACATTTACTTTCTCTTTGGGCATTATGGCGGAGCTTATCAGCTATATCATCAACTCAAAAAGGATTTTTATGGCGATGCTGCATGGCTATATTATTCGTCTGCTTTGGAGCTAGCTGCCATTTCCCATTTTATGATGTCACAATCAGAGCCTCCGTTGGCTGTCGCAAGAGCTTTCCCTGTTCATTACGTGAATGATGCTATTGGACACTTTATTGACCAATGCAGGTGTGTAATATTTTTTATCAATGCTGTGAATTATAAGTGGAAACTTTACCAGTGAACAATGATTGATTTTCTTACTTTATTTTGCTGTTTTGGGTAGAATGGTTGATGCTGCTACCCGGTGTGCTATAATTTGTGCGGAGTGTCTAAAACAGCTAGACAATCACGCAGAAGCTGCGGCAATATTCATCAGAATGACTTCCGAAGACTGTGATTTGCGATCTGCCTTAATGCTGGAACAAGCAGCGTATTGTTTCATAGAAATGAATTCACCCAGAAAGTATGCCTTACACAGTGTTTTGGCAGGTATGTAAATATTCAATTACCAGTTATCAAGAATTCTGAAATATAGGTTTGTGAATGTGGAAATTACAAAAAAAATATGTTAAAATTACAAAATGTTTCGTTAGGTTATCGATACGCTAAAGCCGGGCTAAAAAGTCATTCATTGAATTGCTACCGTCAAAGCTATCAAATCTACAGTGGAAGAGGTTGGCGATGTGCAGAGGACCATGTCAATTTTACAATTGCTAGACTTCAAAATGTACTCCAAATTCCGGAAGGTGTAACGAAGCACTTGATGTCAACACTTGTATCTCCGACACCACAGCCTTCACAGCAAATACAGACCTTTTACAAAGAATTTCTTACTACGATGTCCACAGCATTTAAATCTAGTAGCACTGAGCCTTTTGAATTTTTCATTCCGACAATACGATTTTCCGAAATGCAAATTAGAATAGCAGTTACAGGTTTAGAAACTGGTGAGTGTGAAACCGAAGATAGTGAGGAAGAAAATATATCCACGACCAAGTAAGCAATTTTTTATTTAATCAAGCTCGCTGAATTAAATGAATTAAAGCAAATAAATTCTAGTTATCTAATAATTTATCTTTATTTATCCAGCTGGGAAAGTTTAGAGGAGCAAGTCGTTCGTGAGTGCCTCGGTAAATCTGTGATAAAATTTAAACCATCCCGTCTTTTGTTCTCCCGTGTTCTGGATAATACTGTTAGTCCGAGTGTGCCTTGTGATGGTAAGTTATGCTAACAAGTATATATTTTTGTTTTAAAAATGGTTGGTTTATATTTCTAATCTTTCGAAATTTTGTATTTTGCAGAAATATTTTATGTAGAATTGCCGTTTTTCAATCAACTAAAAATACCTGTGTTACTTCGAAATATTACCTTAAAGTTTGACCAAGATAAGTTTGTTGATGTAAATACTATTACTGATTTGGAACTGGAATCGGAAGTTTCAAAAACTGTAAGAACCAATATTACTATTTACTATTGAATTTTTTGAAGAAATTGGCTTTTATGAAAGATTTTAACATGGGTGGGTAATTGTCTGTTTTAAATAAATAGCTAAGATTTGCAGTTGTCTCTCATAAAGTCGGTGTTACGACACTTGAAGCTGTGCATTATGAATTGGAGCATGCAGGAAATCGGGTGGCTTTTCAGCAAAGGGTCAATTTGAAAGGACCCAGACTCAATGGGACCAAAGCGGAAAGATTGGGGAAGATTTACGCGAAGGATTTAAGAAATAAAATCATTGTTACAGACAGAATGCCTTTGTTCCAGGTGAGTGTACATTTTTGGTATACTGTACTAAATCGAATTCTTAATTTTTCAGACTAATGCAGTTTTATTTGCTTTGAATATTTTTTCAGGCAAGTGTGCAGGGCCTGTCGAAGACATTTTTCAATGCGCAAACAGCCAATTTCGAAATTATTCTCGAAGAAAAGTCAAACTTCAATACGGCCGACATGTCGTTATCTAAGCTTGTCATTGGTGCAGAAAACATGGATGAAACCCTTCAGATTCTTTCATCCGAATCAGCTTCGAGTGGCAGTTCTTTCCAGGTGGAAGCAACGGGAAAGAAGTTCACACAACTTGTTTGCAAGGGCTACAATCCAAAAATGAGTATACCCTGCATTTACAAAGCACCTCAGAGTGGGGACACTGCTGTACTGGAAATGTTGGTTCTTTACGAAATTGTTACACGCTCACAGCAACCTGCAGAAGCGGAAAAGAGGAAGCATCGTGTAACAAGAGTTTCCCTGCAAATACCTTTAAGTCCTGCAGTTCATGTGGAATACAGCTCACTGAAAATGTTGGATTGTTTTACATATTTGGGACTTCTGAGATTGTATAACTTGACTGTAGTAAGTAGTCATCCTTCCTAACACAATATTGATTTTAGTATACACACTTTAATCTATTAATCGATTACTGTAATTTTATTGTATTGCAGGATTACAACATTTCAGTGAATCAAATATTTTTTACTCCAAACGAAGTTAATATCGTTGACCTCTGCTCCTCTAAACTTAAAGAAATTGAAGACTCCAGTAACAAAAATGACGCAATAATTAAGATGAACAAAAATGAGTCGAGGAATATAGTGCTCCAATTTCAGGATTCTAGGAAACTTACTGAAATGCCTAAAAGTGATATAAGTGTCAACGTGCAATGGGGAATCGAGGGTGGAGACAATATTGCTGCAGCAGAGGGAAATAGTCGGATAAAAATCCAAGAAGCCATTATATCTATAGAAAGCTCATTTGTATTCCAAGTAAAACATCCTAACAGGATTTGCGGAGACTTTTCGAACTCTTCAGTACAGTCATGCAACATAGATTTAAAAATACATTCCAGGACAAGCGGAAATTTCAATATACAACTGGAGAATAACCCTCCTAAAGATGAGTAAGTCAGTTTTTATATTCAAAAATAATAATTCAGTTGAGAAAATTTTAAAAACGTTTCAAATATATTCAAAAATGTGTTTTTTTCTGTAGTATGACATCAACCGGTCCTTCGTCACGGGGTTCAGGAGACATATTTTTGATGGGAAAAACAAGTTGGAAGTTGGAGCTGAGCGCACAGAAGACGGAAACGGTGACTTATAGTATGGGAGTAGCGTGGCCCGGCGTGTACAATGCTGCGCCTTTTATAATTGTAACGGATGTTGATCGAGGTGTTCAGGAGACGTACTCATTACATAGCCCGATAATTGTTGCTCAGTCATCTCCATCACCAATTGGATAGCGTATATGCATGCATAAGTATTTATACGAGTCTAATCAAAATAAATTTTATTATTTCTTAAACAAAAATTCGATTTGTATATCAAGTCAGTTTGTCAGTTTTTTAAACGTTAGAATAATTTCAAACTTTACCAGAAATGGATTCAAAATCAACCTGAGCACTTTATGTTTTATTCTGGAGATAACGAATTTCTGTATTTACCTCAGCATGTGCCTTCTGCTATCCCACATTCTATATTGTAGCTTTGCTAATTTTGGTGTTCTATTATCGTATCATCACATCACCACAATGCACATAATGTTATGTCCCTCAACTTAATCCTCCCTCATTAAGCCAATCATATTTTATAATAATACCACATTACATCATTTCCACGTAATAAAATACCTATCCCAATCGCAATTCCCTATCGTTATCTTACTGTATTGTGGAAAATGAAGCAATAAAAATTCTTTTCGCTTGTTTGGCTGGTTCACTCGCGAATGTACCCATAATTTTCCTATTCCAATTCATTCCAAGTCCAAGGTATGACGCGGCATTAGTGAGTGACAAGTTGACGATATGTTTGCAATTATTAAAAAAGTCAAAAGGTCCATGATATGTTTAGTGAGATTATCAGCGTTTTATTGTTTGACATTTATTGCAAACGTATTGGCAGGACAAGGTGATAGTTTGCTAAATCTCAAGTCACCCCAACTCGCTAAGGCTTGTTCATTGTCGTCGTCGTTGTAAGTCTACCTCTCTCCATTTTCCGATATCTAGCAATACATGAATTCTTCATACAGGAATTGTTTGTTTTAATGATTTTTAAGAATTACAAAAACAATGTAAGGAAAAGTAAATCGCATTACAAAAATTTTACTACTGTTTTGCATAAAACTTGCTTTGCTTCGTCGCATCATAGTCATGTATACTCACCTTTTTATGTTTGTTTGCATTTTTTATGTTAATTGGATAAACTACTTAAGTGCATAAGCGAAAGAAGCATAAATTCAATTACTTCTTCTATTTCCCCATTCTTGCATACATGTCTTTTGCACATCAATAGGCAATTGAACCACGATTTTACCTTTTCCTGTGCAATTTTCCATGTATTTTAACTTGACAACCCGGATGCCTGTATGCTCATACGATAATTATACGATAGTTTTCAAGTTGTTTGCCTCGCCGAATGCTTGGGAATTGAAACAGAGTAAACATGATGATTGTAATTGGTAAATATTGTAATTGAGGTTTGATTTCCTTTGATTACTTTTCTCATAAAGTACACATCATTTACAGTCGACCGACCCAACGCTCGACGCTATATTAATCTTCATTCAACTAAATAATCAATGATAGCACTCGCTCATTCATTTCATCAATTTTTGCAATAACTTATCTCACAATACATTGCTTAGAGTAGGTAATTCAATTCAAGGAAAAGAGATGCGATATTATTATGTTGTTGCGTGTGTGTTGTGTTTGTGTTGTGAAGATCATATTCATAAAGCGTTCTGCAAAGACATCGACAGGCATCATCTAGCATCCGTGATAGAAACGTTTCATAAAAGAGCAACTCTTGCATATATAACGTTGCGTTGAAGAAGTTTTAAACAAATTTTAAAATGTAAATGACCATCA
>JAQFXM010003532.1:0-19897 GCA_034693345.1 Entomobrya multifasciata
TTGAAATATAATTAGGGGACCAAAAGGTCCCCTATGAACTTTTTTGTTTATTTTTGAAAAACCTGAGTTATTGCCGTTTGTGTTCACAGAGATCATATGAACAAATATCCATATCAACCGTCCATCCTGTTGGAGAACCTTTTGGAATAAATAATTGTCATAAGTTGACTTAAAATTAGATGAGGTGAATAAGCCATTTAAGTTAAATAACTAAGCTAAACAACATTTGCTAAGTGATGCTATATATTACTGAATACAGTCACTCTTTCTTATTATAGTTTGAACAGTAAAATGTGATCATGTCAGAAGCAGTTATGGCAAATATTATAAATTGTTTATTTCTAGAAAAGTTTATTACTTAAACTCATTCAAACAAATCTGCGAAAACAATAACCTGATTAATAAAGTCACGATTTTTTTACACAATATGCCTACAGTTATGCTGTTTAATAAGTGTATTTTATTTCTATAAAAATTACGTAATTAATTTCACTAATATGATTGAATATGCAATACTTCACAAAGTTTATAATGTTTTACCTCGCAAAAAACGTGTTACACAACTTAAGTGTTTGTTTGTCATAACTCTGCAAACAAACAAACCTTAAGTAACTAATTATTTGAGTAAACAATTGCAATATTCGCAATGAACCCATTTAATATATTTAGACATTAGGCAATGCATCACATACTTATTAATAAGAAACTTTATGTTTCGCTGAAAATAAATGCACCCATGAACCCTTAGATTGCTAACAAAAGTTGTCGGTTCAAATAACCGCAGTGCAAAGTTACGATGGACCCGGAAAAAGTTTTTACCCCAAAATCTCTGAGCAAGTTACCTAATTTCCATATAACCAAAACGGACCTCCAAGAAAATATAACGACTTTGACAAGCATATTTAAAGAAACACTATCAACATCTAAAATAATTGGTATCGCACCCCTTAGTATTACTAAAGCTAATAAACGTTCTTCAATCAAAAGCCATAGTTACCAACATCAAACATTTGAATTACACTGGTTGTCATGGAAAACATTTTACTCACTTTAAATTCAAATAAGTTACATTTCAGCGACGAGTCTTATTCTGTTTGAAATTATCAGCGCAAGATTTAGCTTAAGTTTTTTTTCGGCAGAAAGTTACTATCCATGTCGTCTTTAAACATGTCAGAGTCATTAAGGAACTCATTCATTTTACAACTTTTATCATGTGGAACTGCAACGTATTTGACAACTTTTCAAACCACTTTTAAATTAAAGGATACGCTGAATTCATTAATTTTGTTTTCAATTCAATTCCATCCAAACCTTTTCCCAAACCGAGACGAGTTCCTTAACATATTTATATGCAAAAATGTCTCGACGTGCCACCATAATTAAAGTAGCATATCTGCCGATATTGTTTTTCTACTTGTTTGCGTTGTCCACTTGCACTTTTAGAAGAAGTAGCAGCTGCACAAGTGAAGACGTCCTAATTTCGTTTCTTTTTCAAATGGCTGCTCCGATGACAGCGTTCGCTGCAATATCACTAACATTTAAATTTTCAGTTTTGATGAACGTTACTACAAAAGCATTTTCACTTTTAAAACTGGCAATCAGTGAAAACAAGTCAAACGCAAGTTTTCATCAGATTTCCAGTTTAATTTATAAACTAAGAAGGGTATACCAAGTGGTTCAAAAGACATGCAGTAGTTGCCAGCTTATTTTGATTGGCTTTTACTTTACGTCAGCATTAACAAACTGGATATTGGTTCTAACTATGTTTAAATCTGGCATAATGGTTCGAGAACTAGTGACAGTACCAGCATTTTCTGTGTTGCAAGGCATGTTAATATGGTCACTAGTAGGTTCGACTCAGAAGGTAACTACTTTGGAAAAGGAAATCGTGAATATTATAAAAAATATGGGATATAACTCATTGAAAGAATATCTAGAGGTTGGCAATCTGATATTTTTATTTTTATAGTTTGCATAAATACTTTGCAATTGCACTATCTGAATAGTGCAATAACAATAAAAATATTCTACTCATATATTCGGTTTGACTTAGTGAAGTTTATTCCACGATACCTTGTTTTACATTGTTTTACGTAGTGTAAGCACCAATTATAAGTGGAGATTTTGAACGAGTGTTTAAACCGTGATAGCTTTTTGCAATTTGTTGTGAGAGATTGTACATGCATTTCATGCTAAACGCTGTATATATTTTGTGAAACATAATACTTTATTTGTGAATTATGAACGGGGAATTCCAAATATTGCGGTTCTGCTTTATCTACCAGTCAAGCAATTGTCACAGTAAGCTGTAACATTTTGATTTACAACAATGCAAGTGTTTGTAATATTTGGTGCTTGAAAAAATTCCTAACAAATGTCACCTTAACGATTAAACTAAGTGTTTTATTGACACATTCCATTGGAAAAGTGCAATAACAATAAACATATTCTTCTTATACATTCGGTTGAACTTAGTGTAGTTTATTCTACGATACCTTCTTTTACCTTGTTTTATATAGTGTAAGCACCATTTATAAGTGGAGATTTCGAACGAGTGATTAAACCGTGATGGCTTTTTGCAATTTGTTGTGAGAGATTGTACCTGCATTTTATGCTAAACGCTGTACATATTTTGTGAAAAATAATACTTTATTTGTGAATTATGTACGGGGAATTCCAAACATTGCGGTTCTGCTTGATTTACCAGTCAAGCAATTGTCACGGTAAGTTGTAATATTTTAATTTACAACAATGCAAGTGTTTGTAATATTTGGTGTTGGAAAACTTCTCCACGATACCTTGTTTTACGTTGTTTTATGTAGTGCAAGCACCATTTATAAGTGGAGATTTCGAACGAGTTTTTAAACCGTGATGGCTTTTTGCGATTTGTTGTGAGAGATTGTGCCTGCGTTTTATGATTAACGGTGTACATATTTTCTGAAAAATAGTACTTTATTTGTGAATTATGTACGGGGAATTCCAAACATTACGGTTCTGCTTTATTTACCAGTCAAACAATTGTCACAGTAAGCTGTAATAGTTTTATTTACCACAATGCAAGTGTGTGTAATATTTGGTGCTTCAAAGAACTCCTAACAATTGTCACCTTAACGATTAAACTAAGTGTTTTAAAGACACATTCCATAGGATAAACAAAACAACAATAAAAATATTCTTCTTATATATTCGGTTGGTTTAAATGTAGTTTATTCCACGATACCTTGTTACCATCCTAGGTACTAATAAACATGTATCAAATTGCTTATTACTTACTATTATTACTATACTTAACTATTATATATATCTGTTCTTAAGGTTTAGCAGGATGATTTTTGAAAAAATCGTTTTCATGTACCTTAAAATGACTATTTAGCTATAACTAAACTATATAACTATAACTATTACTATAACTATTTAATTAATTTCTCAGGAGTAGCTACAAGGAAATATTATTTAGTTGAACAACTTTTTGAAGACAACTAGCTTTACATAATTCTAACTATTTTTTAAGGTATAGTCTTTACAAATTCGGCTTTTAAAAAGTTTATAACTCTTGAACTAGTTGGAAATTTTATATTTCCTTTATTATATAATCTTAGTTGTCTTCCAAAAGAATGAAATGCCTAATTATTTTTTTGAACTTCCTGTAGTGTTAGGTTAAATGCTGGAATTTTCAACATTTCCATCAATAAAGCTGTAATATTTTTACCATATATGCCAAACAAACCTCTCAAAAAATAGCAATCTTTTGAGCATTTTTGTCACATTCTACGATAAAAAATTATAATTGTTTAAAAGCAGTGCGCGTCTGAATTTTATCACATTACTTATCGCATAAGTTAATGGGCGTGTTAAAGTTATAGCGTACACAGACGGAAAGACAACTTAAAATTACTACTGCAATAAATCAGTTTATATTTGTTATAATAAGCTTAAATGACTAGAATATTTTATTTGGTTTGGATTAGTTTTCGTGGCTCATCAAACTGGCATTGTTATAACCTCCAAGTGTGTATACCCAGTTAAGTACAAATAATAAGGAAATTAGAGCAGGAGTCTTTAACGTTTTTGAACTTCCTAAGCAACACAACAAGGACACTGTAAGCACTCATGACAAGCTTTTATTGGTGTCTGAACACTGGTATGAGTTAATGAGATGGCTAAACTTTTATGACACCTCTGTTTATAGCCTTTAGTTAATGAAACAGGAAATATCTAAGAAAATGTGGACATACATCTTTAACTCTTAAATGTTACCTGACTATGGGCATGGATTTTGGGAAAATATTTCCATAATTGCTCTGGTGACAAATTATATTAAACAGATATGCTTACTAGGATATGAACAGGGTAATAAATCGGCTAAAGCTTTGAAAATAGTGAAATATATCAATTTTGGTACGCTGATTATGAATATAATTACCAAAGTCCGAAAGGAGCCATTTGGAATTATGTGGAAGGACTATAGGTAACGATTTGCAATTGATTTGTTTCCAATTTTGTTTTTTGGGACATTTCTGTTTTTAAATTGATCAGTGTAAAATTAGAAAAATTAAATGATTCACAAAATAGAAAATAAGTTAGGAAATGTAAATACATAAAACCACGAAGGTCAGAAATCTTTCTGTATCAAATATTCCTAAAACAACTCATGGCAATGTACACAAATAATGCACAATTAGCCATTAAAACACACTTAATAGAAAAAATGCTACGGTGTAGGAGGGAAAGAGTTACATTACTACTTACTTTATTTTTCAACAGCGCTTTAATATCATTGCTCTAAGTACATTATTCTGTACTGTCCAAGACAGGTATATAGCTCTAACTTAAAAATGTACCAATACACTTACCTTTTACGATAAGTGGTATGCTTTTCGTGCATTTGTTTACGATATATTTATTTAATTACATTCATTTTTTCAACTTTAGTATCTGAATGATTTTGCATGCATGAAGATCAGTGGTGTCAACTTATCTTTAACATATATACTTACAAAGTAAAGTAGGCAAATCTCGTAAACATCATTACTTAATGGGTAAATGTTTTCGCTTATGTAAGTAATTTATTGATTTTTTTCATAATTCATACGGATATTTAGTTAACTTGAATAATACATAAAACTATAAGCAAAAAAGTAGCTGAAAAATTGTGATGAGGAAGATACTCTGATATGATATAACTATTATTTAATGCACAAAATTTCTAATTATAAATTTAATGATAAAGTTTAAGTAATTGGTTCTCAGGAGTCGTCAAATTCACTGAATTTATAAACTTGTTTCGTGTATTAATTTAATAAAATAAAATTTCTACTTGGAATAAATAAATAAATAATTTTTTCCAAAAAGGTTTTTATTAATATAGACATTTTGCTCGTTGGAAAACATTTACTGGAGTATATAAGCCAATCTAAAGATTTAAATGTGTATCATTATATGCCTGCAATCATACTTCAGCAAGTATTGTAACAGGCACTCAATTTCACTTTTTTCCAAACGAACGGCAACATCGCTTGTACCAAAATAAATTTAGTTATATCAATTATCATTCTCTTGATCACAATGTGTGTTTGTAAACATGGTAAGTGGAATAAATATTTTTGTTTATCGATTTATGTGTAACCGTTACGTACACTGGAACAGTGGTTGTGACTTGGGACATGTTTGTTGTAAGCAACTTCATACCGACATGGAATCATGTTTACGACTTGGACTTTTCTGATAAAAAATACTTCAGTTTTGAACAACACGGCTATAATGGACTGTGTAAAGATAGAAACAAACTAGTAAAGCATTTTTCTAATGTGATAAAGGATAAATTAAAAATTAAAAATTAATTTTTCAATGAAATATTAATTACTTTTCATGTTTACATTATCTTGGTTTCCTTCTGCTTAATTACCACAATAAATCGTGTACATTCATGCTATGAACATTGTGGTATTTTAAATAACGAAGCTACTAAAACAGTTTTATTTTTATTTCAAAAACCGTTTTTCCCTTCGGAACTTTAAACAAATACATTGTAGTCAAATGTTATCGCATTGATTTCATTTAAATCTAGTGTTAAATTAGTACAAATTTAAAAGGGCAATTTAAATAACCACCTTAAATAAATAAACTATAATGTAACTTGTACTCTGTTTGATAGAATATTTTTTGGTAGTCATCGCAAAAACTGAAACAAAAACTAGCTAAATTTTGAAATAGTAA
Organism: Entomobrya multifasciata; assembly: GCA_034693345.1. Lineage (NCBI taxonomy): Eukaryota > Metazoa > Arthropoda > Collembola > Entomobryomorpha > Entomobryidae > Entomobrya > Entomobrya multifasciata. The sequence goes on from JAQFXM010003532.1 coordinate 6,217, forward strand.
TTAATTTATTTTTCGGATGAATCGTAGGAACTTAGCTTAATTCATGATACAACACTTTGCATGCAATTATAAAAAAAATACTTGTACATGTGCAGAATAGCTTTTAACATTTCTTCATTTTATTTTGCGTTTTCTGTGTTCTAAGCGAATCAGCATAATTATTGAAGTTAAATCTATAAATAAATCAGCGTATCACTACTAGCAAAACCATTAAGTTGTACTAAATCTCATATTTATTACTTTTGGAATATCATCCCTTGCAAAGCTCTCCTGTATCACTTAAATGGAGCACTTTCCTATTTATTTAATAAATACTTGGTTCTTTGGGGATCTTTTAATTTCCTGGAGAATGAGTTGGAAGTTTTCATTTTGTTGCATTACCTTCCCGCGAATTGATTTATGTAATAATCTATCAGCAGTGAATAATTCAAACTTGGAAGATGGATCTGAATCCGACTTTAAATTTGGAACTGATTACTGGTTTTGGTCAACCCGATATTGTATAATATATTACTGCTAGCTTTCGTATCAGATATACAATCGGTAAACTATACACTTTTATTTGCATCTCCAAATTGTTTGTTTGCACCACTACAAACGTAAACCTTATAATTGCAAAAATTACGTAAGTCATAGCGCGGATTAAAATAAATTTTATATGCAGACAACTAAGCTTGGATAGCGTACCAACTGGAAAAATAGAGGGAAATTCAAGGTCATTGAATCGCATAACTGAGAGTTGAACAATTACAAATATTTTATTCAAAATTGTCTTATTTTTTAAAAACTATTGTCTTGACTCAAATTTGGATAAAGAACCATGACAAATAAATATTTTGCATAACATCAGCTATGTTACGTTGGCCCACAAAATCCGAAATCATACAATGAAAGTAATGATATAGTTCTGGTACTTGGCAACTTTTTTTAAATATCAATGTTGCTGTATTTACTTCGTCAAATGAAAACTTACTAAAAGAAGAAAACGTCATTATCAATGCAAGCCATCGTGGTTTCTTGATGAAGTCGGCGAGCTTGTATGTTTGTAAACTCTGGATGATGACGTAAAGGAGAATCCGCTATTCTAACATACATGTCTACAACCTGCAAGCTGTAGTTAAGTAACTCATTATTGGAAATAGTTTCCTTCCCATTATTTGCATATGAGGGTCCTGCAAAATTAATGCACAAAAGTTAAAAAACCGTTAGTATAAATTATTGATATAAGATTAAAGTTACAAAAACGGTTTAAAAAACTTTTGGCAAGCTTGCCGGTGGCATAAATCTACAATAACACCGCAACTTTGATCCACTGCTTTGCTGAAAAAATGCATTATTTCATTCAAACCATTAAATTCCATTCACAGGTTTTATATTGTGTTGAGCAGAATTGATAGATTGGTAGTGCTATTAATCAAAGTTTAACTGTTTTATAGCTAAGTATTGTTTTTATCGTGACGGAGAATTACAATAACTACGTATAATGAAGCCAATATAAAAATATAACTCATGTTTTCTGTTGTATCACAAGTCATCATGCTACAAGTAGAAACACGTTATAGTGCCTTCATTTGATTGACGTTAACTTTTAATCTAGGGGTTTAAGTGTAAAAATATGACAAATGTGTGCATAAAACCTTTTGCGATTTTGCGTCTCCATAAAAAAATTAACATGAAATTGTAAATGTTGACCCTAGCATGCTGCCTTATTAATGTGTACTATCAGTTAATAAGATAAACACCGGAATGAATATTACCTGAATAGTATATGCAAAAATATATCGAACGCAGTGCAAGCGTATATTTTAATTAAAGTTGGACTTAATTTTCCAGTTTTACTGCAAAAGAAATACAAAGGTAAACAAAAAGTTTATTTAAAAGGTTACTTATCAAAAAGGATTGTTTAAATTAATACGTATTCAACCTTGCTTACATTAATTTGAAAAGTAAAAGGTTTACGATAAATCATACAATCCTGGACTCCATGTAGATACATGTCAAAATTCTTACGCAAGTAATTATCGTATACAAATTAAGCGAAAAGGGTTCTTTAAAAGACTTTTTTAAGAGGAAATTGATAAAAATAATGAGAGACAACACAGAAATATTGAATGACTACAGAATCGTCATGTATAGAAATTAGTGATATTGTATGATGTTCTTGTGTAATTGTTTTTGCAATTGAGTCTCTTGCTGATGTACACGTAATTCATGCTGAGTCAGCTGTAAAAAATGTACTTTGGCTACCCAAAATTTGCTCAAATTGCCGACTTCAGTATGTCTTGTTGCTTGTAAGAGGATACCCACTATGCAAATAGCAGCAAGAACCTTTACCATGGAGATGGATTGCTACTAGGTTAGCAAAAATATACTAGTTTTTTAGTCAAAATGAATTTAAGACATAAACTAGAATGGAAATGGCAATATCTGAAGGAGGAAAGATAAGTATAAGGTATGAGTATAAGATATTATAAGAAGTCATTTTCTTTAAAATTTAAGGTGCCATTCCATATCTAGATCTGTTTTGGAAAGCAGTATTGGGAAACTTATGTATAATGAATTATAAATAAAAAACTAACAAATATGTAAGTTCACTTCATTAAAATTGCTTGTGATTTTATTGTTTAGTTTCAATTTGACATATGTTTACAAGAAAAACAAATTTCAAATTGAAAGAAAAATTTAATTTTTTTTAAAGGGAATTTAGGAACGACTTGCTTCAGAAGCACCTAGATAAATTTACTCGTTGTAATTTTTAGATAACGCTATAAAACTGCAATGATTTTATTCAAAAATATAATTTTTTCCATCAAAAGTTTAATAAAATTAAGATAAATACTTACCAATGATCATGTTTTCCTTTTTGTTTTGATAATGATGATTCGCTTGATCTGTTTTATAAATTTATGGGTAAATGCAACAACGCTTACCGTCTTGACAGCAGCTTTCCCAATAAACGCTTCTCCAGCCTGTTGGGCAAGGTCCAGAGACACATCTAGCTGGGTTGTTTGGACTTCCTTGTTCTTGGCAACATCGCGCGACAACGTACTCTGGAATACATAAAAAATAATAAAGTTGATGTCTAAATATTATGCAAAAATGTTATTCATAATCGGTAAAATATTTCTAATAAGTAAACGTACCGATTCCGAACACACAAAACAAGAGCAAAGTGTACGCCACAAGCATAATTAACTGCTGCCTTGAAAAAACCATTTTTGTATGGATTTAAGTTTGGACTTTTATTTCAATTTATGGAGATATATTAGTAGTTACAATTCAGCCAAATGATGAATGATATTAACATGGGGCTCTAGAGCAGCTTTTATATCAAAAATAATGATTTGCTCAAGTTCAAGCCAAACAGAAATTGAAAAACAGATCTGGTCGGAGATGTGTATACGATAAATCTGCACAAAATTTAAATAAAACTCAGCTATCTTAATCAGATTTTTTGTTAAAAACAAAATTTTTGTGTCAATTTGTTGACCACTAGAAAATGGGGAGACCTGACTGATGTTATATTATTACTGGTGGAAAAAATATTCATGTAAACTAAGCTGATAAATGTATTTCCTTCCAGATTTCTGGAAAATTCGTGATCTACGATCTATGATTTAAAACATTTATAGTTACGTAAGTATCGGTTACGGTTTGCCAGCCCAACTTTACAATATACAAGGATTTAGACTGTATAATTGTACCTAATCTTAAATGTTTTTAAGGTTTAGCCTGGTTTTCCTGTTTTAAGTATGTGGGATTTTAAAGATAGTTATTCAAATAAACTGTTAATTAACTTTTATAAAATATCTGTTTTGGTAACATCAATTCTTTTATCGTTGAACTGTAACTCCAAGCGTGGGAAATGCACGTTATTATAAATACCTGTTCATCAAACCCAACAAACATTATAATCTGTTCATTTTTATGTGTGGAAAGTAATAGGAAAAAGCTACATGTGAACTTTAAATAGTTGGTTTTTTTTGGGAAAGCATTGCATTTGCTCAGGAACCGCACTCTAGCGCAGTTTACTTTTTATGTAATGTGAATGCAAAAAAACGAGAGTCGCAGTGGGTGTTCTGAGTAAATGCAATGCTTTCCCAAAAAACAACCAAAGATTTAAAGTTCACATGTGGCTTTTTCCTATTACCTTCCACATATTTTTTCCATACAAAAATTTACAGTTTCATTGCAAAAGAAATGTGAATGTAAACAAAAAACATGTTTACGGATTTTCTGTAGTTTTTGAATGGGTATGCATGCCGTCTGAAATTTTCCCATGATATGATAGTGGTAAGTGAAGTCATTTTTTATATATTTACATTAAACGAATTTTTTTCTGGCATATTAATGTAACTACACAAAATTTCGCGTAGGTGAATGTACCCGAAATTTTTATAATTTGTAAATACATAAAGGATGAGATGTTCTTTCAAATTGAATAAAACCGAATCTTTGGAAAAAACAAACTTATTATTTAGGCATGTAAATAACTGAGTTGACGATATGTATAATCTATTTTATGTCAAATTTATAGACTGAAAATGGTTTAACGACAGTTTTATATTAACCAATTAAAATTTCGGAGGAAACATTAACAGGTCGAAATAATTATTGGTATTTTGTCTTTAAATTCATGTAATAAAATGTAAGCCTTAAATTTCGAAATTTCCCAAAATAAAATTAGCTTATATTATCGTAAATTCCATTTAAAAAATTTATTTTTAAAAATGGAAATACAAACGAAAAAATCTACATTTTGTGTGAATTTGCAACGATAGTCAGGTGGAATATTTCTTACGGGTAAATACATTAGCGTTAATCGCTTCGCCATCCCAAAACACACTTCTCCAGACTGTTAGAGAAGTTCCAGAGACACATCTAGCTGAATAACTAGAAATTCCTAGCTGTCTAGATGATACTACTACAGCGTGTTCTAAAATTCGATACATAAAACATGCACCAGCTTAATTTTTAGAACACAATGGGGTTTAATATGAAATATAGGAAACAAATAAACACATTTCAAAGATTTACCAATTCCAAACAAATAAAATACGAAATTGGGACTCCTTTTACACGAAAATACTTTGATGTCTTTACAGTAATTATTATACAAATTTTGACATACTTGTTATCATTTATATGCTTTCCGAATGAGTTTAGTCATAATAAACATTACTAAAAATTGCGATTCTAATCAGTTTGTTAACAAGATGAATATCTAATTTCTTTTCACGGGATTGGTCAAGCTTGCTAAATATTTTTTAAACATTGTTATTAATAAAAGTTTTATCAGGTACTAAACTTAGTGCTTCACGAGTACTATTATCATTTACAAAAGTGTTGCTTCATCGCCCACTGCTTATGTTAAGCTTGATTGCTTAAACATGTTTGTTGAAACTGTTGGCAATGACAGATAAAAAAGTGTTAGTTTTTCGTAATACCTTTAGAAAATTTACTTATTTTATAACATAATGTGATAAACAATAACGCATTTCTAAATTTTTGATAAGTCAGTAGAGGTTTTATACAATGTGTCTGTGTCTGCATTAGAGGAAAATTGTTGATCCTGTCCTGCAAAAGGTAAATCATCAAATCCCCCAAAATACTTCTCCGCAAACTGATCCTCCTAAACCACACATTCTCCCACAAATTGATCCACCCAAACCACCAATTCTCCCAAGTTCTTTTCCATAAATTGATCCTCCAAATTATCCACAAGACTATCAACCTTCTTGGCCAACAACTTCTCCAACTAGTGAATCGATAGCTAATTCTACACCGAATCCTTGACGATTTCTATATGGAAAGGGAATAAGGTCAATAGTTCTGGTCAATAAGGGAAAACGTTACTTTACGTTTCGCTCGAAAAGGTAAATGAAAGTGAATCATTTGGAAGTGTTAAATTTTACGATTGCTTTTCGCTTAGAAATAGGTTTAAAACACTTGTTTATACGATATTTGTAACATTTTGCATTGACGTTTGAAGTGTATATGATGTTTATTATTTTTACTACATTTTTACTACATTTATACCAATTTTCTGTGGATATCTCGGTTACGCAAACGTCTTTGGATAAAACTAACTTAGAAACATTTTGAGGTGGTAGAGCTATTCAGGAAAGTACTGTTTCATAAAGGATTCTAAATTTCCCGCTGAAATCGAAAAAAGATATATTGTGGCTCTATCGGATAGATACTGTTGCAAAAAAATAAAGTTTACCGCACCTTACCACTGTCATCATCTTTTTCGGAATTTTTAATAAAATTTTCATATCTTAGTTACAAATTTAATTTAATTTTGAGATTTTATTCGGAACAACAAATCTGATCATTTAAAATTAACATAATTAGGTAAGCCATTTTAATGAAACGAAAGTTTCGAAAAAATGAAACAACCAAAGTCAAATGTCTTGGTACCGAAAAACGAGCTACATTATATTTATTCCAGTTTTGATTATTTTTATACAATGTTTTGACGGAAATATTGACAGTTAAAGAATCTTGCAAATATTACTTATTATTTATCAAATTAATAAACTATTTCTGCTGCTTAACTTTAGTGATCTAATGTGCTCTGTACATAAAAAAACTATGGAACAGATATACCGTAATTTTTATGTAACAAAGGATCGTTTATGGGCAGATTAATTTGTTTAATGAGTTATTGTTAATTTAACTGTAAAGCAACGTGTATAATTTTTTAACAATGAGCGACCATATAAAAAGAGAGAGCTTTAACGAAGGAGAAACCTGCATATACATATAACAGAATCCAAATTTGCGTAAGAAACTAATTGATAAAGTTTTTGCTTTATTAGCATTTTTAATGTATTTGAACTTCCATTCAAGCCATTACTACTAAAAATAGAAACACATTGACTGATTATCAACACCTTGCTGTGGATAATAGTTTTTTAAACTAAAAACAACTAAACTTGCCCCAGAACGTGTCTGACCAGGCACTTCACCTAATGAATATTATAAATTAGTTTTTCATGCTTTATAGTGCACTAGAGGTGCACTAGAGTTTTCGTTTTTTTCGTTTTTTCGTGCTTTCCAGCTGTAGTGTTGTACTCTCTGAGACATTTTGTTGCCGAAATCATTTTTCAACTTGTTTTACCAAATTTTAAGGTTTGTTGGCAGGCTATGAGTTGATGGAGAATCTTTTGGAATGAATAATAGCCAGAAGTCGAGCTAAAATTAGATGAGGTGAATAAGCCATTTAAGTTAAGTAAGTAAGCTAAACAACATTTGCCAAGTGATGCTATATATTACTGAATGAAGCCACTCTATCTTATTATAATGTGAACGGTAAAATGTGATCATGTTGGAAGCATTCATAGCAAATATTATAAATTGTCTATTACTAGTAAGGTTTATTACTTAAATTCATTCAAACAAATTTGCAAAAACATTCACCTGATTAATTAAGTCATGAGTTTGTACACACTATGCCTACAATTATGCTGTTTAATAAGTGTATTTCATTTCCAAAACGATTTCGTAAGTAATTTCACTAATATGATTGAATATGCTATACTTTACAAAGTTTGTAATGTTTTACTTCGCAATAAACGTGTTACACAACTTGAGTGTTTGTTTGCCATAACTCTGCAAACAAATAAACCTTAAGTAACTAATTATTTGAGTAAACAGTACGTCAAATTTGTTCAAAGTAAATATTAGCATTGAACCCATTTAATATATTTAGACATTAGGCACTGCATCACATACTTATTACTAATAAACGTTTTGTTTCGCTGACAATAAATAGACCCATGAACCCCTTAATTGTTAACAAAAAGTTGTCGGTTCAAACAACCGCTGTGCAAAGTTGCAATGGACCCGGAAAAAGTTTTTACCACAAAATCTCGGAACAAGTTATCTCTTTTCCATAAAACGGAAACGGACCTCCAAGAAAATATAACGACTTTGATAAACATATTTACAGAAACCATATCAACATCTAAGATAATTGGTATAGCGCCCCTTAGTATTGCTAAAGCTAATAAACGTTCTTCACTCAAAAGCCTAAGTTTCCATCATCCCACATTTGAGTTACACTGGTTGTCATGGAAGACATTGTACTCACTTTTAATTCAAATAAGTTACGTTTCAGCAACGAGTCTTATTCTGTTTGCAATTATCAGTGGTAGATTTAGTTTAAGTTATTTGTTTGGCAGAAAGTTACTGTCCAAGTCATCTCTAAACATGTCAGAGTCATTAAGGAACTCATTCATTTTACAACTTTTATCGTGCGGAAGTGCAATGTATTTGACAACGTTTCAAACCACTTTAAAATTAAAAGATACAATGAATTCAATGATTTCGTTTTACAAACAATTTTACGAAACCTTTTCCCAAAATGGGAAGAGTTCCTTAACAGATTTATATGCAACAATGTCTCGGCGTGCAACTATAATTAAAGTCGCATTTCCGTTGATATTAAGTTTCTACTTGTTTGCTTTATCGACTTGCACCTTTAAAAGAAGTAGAAACTGCACAAATGAAGATGTCCACATTTCGTTTTTATTTCAAATGGCAGCTCCGATGACAGTTTTCGCTGCAATATCACTAACATTTAAATTTTCAGTTTTGATTAAAGTTACCACAAAAGCATTTTCACTTTTAAAACTAGCGATCAGTGCAAACAAGTCGAATGCAAGTTTTCATCAGATTTCCAGTTTAGTTTACAAACTAAGAAGGGTACACAAATTGGTTCAAAGGACATGTAGTAGTAGCCAGCTTATTTTGATTGGCTTTTACTTTACGTCAGCATTAACAAACTGGATATTGGTCTTAACAATGTTTAAATCTGGCATATTGGTTCGAGAACTAGTGACAGTGCTGGCATTTTCTCTATTGCAAGGCATGTTAATATGGTCACTTGTAGGTTCGACTAAGAATGTAACTCTTTTGGAAAAGGAAATCGTGGATATTTTCAAAAATATGGAATTGAACTCTTTCAAAGACAAACTCGAGGTTGGCAACGTGAAATGTTTATTTAATTAGTTTACTTAATTAGTTTTACTTTAATTCATTTTACATTTCAGAGAGGAATATTTGTGAACGTTGTGACATCAAGGCCATTGACGTATATAATAAGCAATGTCATACATTTTAGACATGCATTACTTTTAACGGTTAGCATTGTATTTTTAAATACTAACACAAAGATCAAAAACCAAAATGTATAAACTTTTTCTATTTGCAGGTATTTACAAAATGCACAGCATATGTTGTTGCAATACTGCAACTTATTGATGGAAACATTGAATATGCTAAGAATTTTGAAAACATAACACTAACTTGAACGACATAATAAGGTAATTCATTAGATTGATGTTTCTGATAGAAATGCATTATATTAGACTTAAATGTTATGTGCCGATTAAATAAAGAAATTATAGTGAGTTATATTACATAATGGAAATGTGTAAAATATGATGCCACAGCACTAAATAATTCTAAAAAGTACAAACAACCGCAATAATGATTTTAAAGTAACTAACAGCTAAGTGTAAATTGATATTTTCACTTATACTCGTATTTCAACTATTATATTGCAGGAATATTTTGTTGGTTTGAAGTTGAGATTTCAAACGAAGAAATTTAAACTGTGGAATTTATACAATTTACATAAGAAGGGATATTTATTCCGACTGTGGTGCTACGTCAACTACCCAGAGATGATTACATATATTTGGGCCGGAGTTTTCAATAGATTTACAGAAGAAAAAAACTTTATAAATTGATCTGAGTGTAAAAGCTGGAAAAACGTTAGATTTCTAGTTTTAACTACTTGTTATTTTAACATGTCGTCAATTATTTTGTTGTTTTTTGAATTCACTACCAGTATTATTTGTACTTTACTGGGTATACACACTTGGAGGTTATCGCAACGTCAGTTTAATGAGCCACGAAAAACTAATCCAAACCAAACAAAAGATTCTAGCCAATTAGGCTTATTATTATAAATATAAACTGATTTATAGTAGTAATAATTTTAGTTTGTCTGTTCGTCTGTGTACGTGATAACCTTAATACGCCCATTACCATATGTGATAAGTAATGTTATAAATTTCAGATGCGCACTGCTTTAACGGTTACAAATTTTTTGTCGTGGAAAGTGAGAAAAATGTTCAAAAGAATGTTATTTATTGAGAGGTTTATACGGCATATGTGGTACAAATATTACAGCTTATTGATAGAAATGTTGAAAATTCCAGCATTTTACTTAACAATACAGGAACTTTCAGAAAATAATTAGGTATTTTCTTCATTTGGAACTAAGAACAGAAATAAATAATAGTTAAATCAAATATATTAATTTTGAAAAATTGAAGAGTGTTTTCAAAACATGCCAATGTTTTAATTTGCGTAGATTCCAATTAGGCCCACTAAAAGTCATTTTAATTTTTAAATTGTTTGGTATGACTGAAATGCTCTGATGATCCAGGAAGCTTGTAATAACATTACGTTTTTTAAGAACAAATCATTCATTTTTCTATGTACCACTTGACAGAAGGTTAAAGTAGTTTTTCCGGCTTTGTTTTTAAATGCTTTGTCCCAGAAAAAATAATGAACATGTATTGTAGAATTTCACTTCTGGTTCTTCTTTTGAATTTTCTTTAAAGTGGTACACTACCTTTAACAAATAATCTATATATTCATAGTTTTAATAGCACAAATTTTCAACTTCAATTTTTTCACTTTTATATCAAAACAACTCAATACAAACTTTACAGCTGTCGAAAAAAGTAGTTTCGGAGATTTCAAACTTATAACAAAATTTCAACCATGTCATCTATGAAGACTTAATATTTAAACCTTCTAAGGAACAAAAACTTTTGTAAATGCTCCATACTCGAAGGGAACCAAAACCAGTTAGAAAGGGACATTACTAATTTCATCTTAACTTCAGTTAATTTGTAAAGTTATGAACTCAAAAACTCAGAATAGACATGAATATATATAGGTTAGTTCAAATGTTATACTATGCTAACATTACCATGCCAACACGTGCAATTTTATTGTAATTCAAGTGGTTTATTTCATCCAATTCAAATAATAAAGACGACAAAGTACGTTAAAATTTGTTTTGGTTGGTTATTGAATATTTGTAGTCATGTTTCATTTTATAAATTAATACAACAATGCTGGCCGCTTCGGCAGCCGCTTTCCCAGTAAACACTTCGCCGTCCTGTTGGACAAGATCCAGAAACGCATCTAGCTGGATGGTTAGAACTACCGTGCGATTGGCAAGATCTCATTTCAACGTGCTCTTAAAATTCAATACATAGGAATACTAAATTATGCAAACCTATAGAACCAAAATATTACAAAAACACAAATACTTTGAAAAGTATATCGAAATTATTACCAAATTCAAGAACACAAATGGCGACAAAAATATAGACAACAAATTCAATCAACTTATGTCCGATGATAGCCATAGAATCAAATTTCTACTAATATTTTGATTCGGTGTTTTGTAGTTTTCGTTTGTTAATTTTTAGACGAATAAATTTACTGTTACTTTAATAACGTACCAATAAATAACGAGTTATACCAACGCAACAGGCTGAATAACAGACAAGTCTCAATTAAAATATCACAAATTATTGCCGACGCGTACATTATTTGCTTTAATGAGTTATTGTTAGTTTACCTGTAGCCGGAAGTCTTGATTTTTGTAATGGAAATGTGAGACAACGGATAAATGAACTTCAATTTGTTTTCAAATTTACGCAAGAAGAATAATGGTAACACATATACTCAATTTACTTAATCAGCTTTTTGAATTAGTTTGCATTTGTACTTATTGATGCTGCTATTAGAATTCAATAGACGGTTTATTAATACACAGTTTTTTTTGTTAAAAAGTAGAAAATTATTCTGCGCGGGTAACATTTCCGTTAATATGTGTGGCATAACTTTTCTCGCTTTGTCGCACATTTGTTCTGGCGCTGCTATATTTTTAATATGCGATTCGATGTGTGTTTATTGATATAATTTGATACAATAAATGATTTTTGGCTAAAAACCTTTTGTCTCTAATTTTAAAGAATGTCCTATAAATTAACGTGCCTTCATTATCATTTTAATCAATAATTGGATTTACTTGTTTATTAGTTGTATATTTTACTCGTATACTGCAACATGAATACGTCCTTTAACTTAAAGCAGAACTGAAAAACAGAAATGCTTGAATTTTTACGCAACCAACGCTTGTTCATATGTACATTATTTTTTAATTAGCCATTGTCATGACAATCTACAACATGAGATTTATGAACCTGAACTAGTAATCAAAATTCTTCAAGAGCTACAATAATTACGTAATATCCTCATTTCAAGTTATTGTCATTTAATGCCGAATTGTATTTATATTTAAGTAAATTGATATTACTATTAGCAAAAAACTTGCGCGGTTTGTAAACAAGATTTTGGGCAACATTAAGAAAATTAGTTTAACTCGAGTTTTTGGAAACTCTTGCAAAGACACTCGGGTTTAGTTTTGTTAAATTAGGTGAATGTGCTTTAATTAAATCAAGAAATGAAGTGGTCTGTCATGTGCTACTGTATTATGCTTGTGCAATTCGATACATGTATATTGGTCATCTTTGCTAAAAAAGATCATAACTGGCCTGGTTCGGACCTTTTTTTCCCGCCGGATCCACCTGATCCTCCAGATCCGCCAGTTCCACCATACCCGTTTCATCGACCCAAGTCTCTTTCAAACTCAAATAATTGTCCACCGTGTCATCCAGAAGATTTTCAATCGTCTTCAAAGGAAAGTTGTGAACCGTGTTCTGTCGAAGAATGCGCATCAAATCCTCCAGCAACTTGTCCATCTCAACCTCCAACTAATTGCCCGTCAAATCCACCATGCAATTGTCCATCAAACCTGCCGTCAAGTTGTCTACCATGTTGTCCAACAGACAGTTCACCAAATCTTCCAAACGCTTTTCCACCAAATGAATCCCCTAAACCACCAAATCTTCCAAGTAGTTTTCCACCAATCGATTCCCCAAAATCACCAAATCTTCCAAGTAGTTTTCCACCAATCGAATCCCCAAAACCACCGAATCTACCAAGTACTCATCAACAAAGTGAGTCTGCTGAACCGCAAAATTCTACGCTGAATCCCCCAATCAATTTTACTTCAAATACTCCAATAATTTCTGTAACGCATTCTATAACCAGTCCTCCAACCAATTCGACACCAAATCCAGAACCCAAATCTACAACAATTTCTCCATCAAACTCAGCAACAGATCCTTCACCAAATTCTACCCCACATCCTTCACCAAATTCTACACCACATCCTTCACCAAATTATACACCACATCCTTCACCAAATTCTACACCACATCCTTCACCAAATTCTACACCACATCCTTCACCAAATTCTACACCACATCCTTCACCAAATTATACACCATATTCTTTGCCAAATTCTACACCAAATCCTTCACTAAATTCTGCAGCAGATCCTCCACCACATTCTGCAGTAGATCTTTCACCAAATTCTGCAACAGATCTCTCACCAAATTCTGCAACAGATCTCTCACCAAATTCTGCAACAGATCCTCCACCAAATTCTGCAACAGATCCTCCACCAAATTCTGCAACAGATCCTCCACCAAATTCTGCAACAGATCCTCCACCA
>JAQFXM010003533.1:0-19895 GCA_034693345.1 Entomobrya multifasciata
CACAATTTTTTTGCCCTAGAATCGAGGTCAGACCTATAGGGCTCGATTCCAAAAAACAGAATTCAAAAATTCCCAGCAGTTTCCGAGATATCGGGGCGACGGCCGGACGGACGGCCGGAAGGACGGCCGGACGGACGGGATACAGTCAACCACACCAAAACCAATAGATACTCTCATCGAGTATCTAATAATGATTATAGCATTGTTTATGTAAGCTTGTCTTTGTTTTTTCCATTTACTGGTTTCATTGTAGTGTATCTACAAAAAACAAGTAGCTTGTTTTACTGGCTCCCTGGTTCCCTTCATTTCGTAGTGGAATGGTTTGTACATGAACCCAAAAAAACCACAAATTTTTGAACTTACACTACACGAAACACTTTGAAACTTTTAAAACTTAACCGTAACTTTTAAAATAGTAAAGCAGAACTATGGGTTTGTATGAATAAGTCATTTTACGTGAGCCCTATGTAGATAACAGTTTTTCTTCCATTAATTGATATGAGAGTAATACTGACTCACTGTCTGAGCTGTGTTGTATGTTGTATTCTTCGCTCTGTCTATCTTTTTGGTTGGTGTTGGTAGGATCTGAATGGAACTAGACAACCATGCATCCTCATGGACACGATAACTCAAAAAAACATCAGCAGCCAAATAATGTTAAGTTACATAACTATGCATTATACATACACATACATATACAGTTGGAAAATATGAAGATAGCTTTTTGTGGACTTTTCCAGCTTGCAGTGGTAGTGTGTTGTTCATAACCAACCATTTTGTCATCATCGATTGCCATGTCTTTTCATTCATGCGTTTTTTATTTTTCCTTGTTTTTTCTCCACGATCTGCTCTAAAGTCAGGAGACAGGATCACTTTGGTTAGTGTAATAATATTGCAAACAGTGCAATTTGGAATTTTAGATGAAAGAATAAAGTATACAAAAGGACCTAAAAGTAAAAGGTTAGTTAGTTGGACTAATTTAGGTTTTTGGCTCTTGTTGCTTAACTTATTGTCTTTTTTGGCTCATGCTGCGGGTTGCTTCATCTTGTTCATTAGTGACTTTAGTACCTATTACGTGTATAGCAGTGCAGAGTGCAGTAGTGCGTTTTGCTTTTGTCTAAAGGTTGTTCAAATTCAAGTGGAGACATTGGGTTGCTCATGTGCTGTTGTGGTGTGTGATACGCTACAACACACAGCTTTTCTCCTCACTAATTGGATTAATTAAAGGGATCACATGGGGAAAGTAAATTAGAGAACCACCACATTCGTGTATGTATGAGTGCACCAAGTAAAATAAATTTGCATGTCCACCTCCGTAACTGGCATATAAAATGCTGACTCGTCGCAAGCAAGGATGAGATGTGATATGGATGAAAAGCAACAAGATCACTTCAACTGGCTTTTCATTCATCTCAACAACAAAGTCAAGAGCCGTACTTTTATTGTGAAGTGAACCAGGTTAAGTAGTAAGCTGCTGACTTGGCTTGCCATGACATGGGTTGTTGAAAAGGAGAAATATATTGAAATAGAAATCTGTCTTAAGAGGCTTCCCTTTTGATTGCAAAAACATGTCTGCCCGGCCCCCTTGGCTGACTGGCAACTCCTTGTCTTTTAAGTATAGAACGGATTAACTTTGATGGTGATGGTAGTAAGTAGTAGTGGCATGGCAGCGGTATGATGAGTGATGTGTGATGACATAGCATTAAAAAACTTGGGTTGGATTATAATTACTATTGTATGTGCAAAAAGTAAATTTGCTTTGTTTATTTTGACATGTGTTTAGGATGACGTGGCTGGAGCAACATTTATGGCGGCTGGAGGGTCAGCACCTGAGCTCTTTACCAGCGTCATTGGAGTGTTCATATCTAAGGATGACGTTGGTATTGGCACCATTGTCGGTACGCTATATATTCATCTGTTCATTCATTTGTCCATCTGTGAAAATTTCTGATACGTAATGAAACTTAAATAAAATATTTGTTGTGTTTTTTTCAGGATCGGCTGTTTTCAACATTTTATTTGTGATTGGCATGTGTGCCATTTTTTCCAGAACGGTTCTTAAACTGACCTGGTGGCCCTTATTTCGAGACTGTACCTTCTACTCGATAGCACTAATCACCCTCATCTTCTTTTTCCGAGACTCGTACATCTACTGGTGGGAGGCACTCATCCTCTTCAGTATCTACATTTGCTACGTGACCTTCATGAGATTCAATCAAATCTTTGAACGGGCTCTAAAGAAGCTTCTCTTCAAGAATCGCGTCACGCGCGTCTCTTCCACTGACCAATTGGTGAATAACGTAAGCTTTTGTATTCAATTTTTTTGCTCCGCTTTCACTCCAGCTCTGTCTGTACGTATCTCTCTTCCTGTGTGCAACCAACCTATCTATCGCTCATCCCCACATCCCCTGAGTGTGCTGATCAAAATGCTGAGTATGCTGCCTATAAAAATATACATTCATTGCCACCAACCCAAAAAAAATGTGTGTACCAGCCCGTACTCTTAAAAAATGTCTTCTCTATTCAACCAACCAAACTAAAAATTCCAACAAATCAACCATTTTAATATCCCTCATCCAAAAATTACACACATCCAACTTTCACTTCCGTTCTTTCACGTCCGTCTTTCCTTCCCTTTCAACAACATCAGCCCAGCCGTCTAAATACATACATCAATCCATCTATATCCGACATTACATCTACACCAACACCCCCATTCCTTTTTTCTATACAAAAGTCTATTATAAAACAGCCTATTTCTTTATTCCTTTCACGTCCTTCCGAAATGTGACACTCAAACCCCAACCTAAATGCTTAATCCATAACATACATCTTAGACATAAGTGTATAACCACAGCTGCTATCATTTTCATAACTTATCCAATCTCTATGTATGTATAACTTCATATGCCATGATCATGACTTCCCATGAAATATATAGCTTTACCACAAAAAAGCAAAACAAATTCCTCTGATTTTTTTGTGATTCCAAAACAAGTATATTGCGTTGCATAAATAATATCCTATTTCCCAACTATCAATCCACTCCACAGCTATAAACTGTGGTGGAATGGTGGACCGAGATACTTTAATCTTGACCTGACTTGATTTTCATTTCATCCTTGTCATACTTTTTAGCATGCAAAAATACAATATTTATTGCCTAACAGGAGCAGTTTTTGGGTGGAGGGTATTAATTTACATGCTCAGACTCAGACAGTTTAAATATAGTATAGATATGTATACACTTTGTTGACGACCTGTTTATGTCTAACAACATATAGTATTTTTATTTTGAATTTACAAAATATTGAACAAATATACTTTTAAAAGTACTAAAAGTTGTGGGTGTGGTGGTACGGTGGTGACATGGCGCGATGTACCATTTATTTTTAGCACATTTTTTATCCAATTAGTTTACTATTGACGTTTGTCTGGCATTTTCACAAACTGGAAACGCCCATTTTATTTAATCCGAAAAAATCCAATCCACTTTCCAATTTTTATTCATAAAATTGTATTAAATATGAATGTATTTTCTCATTTTTTACATTGATAAAAATGTACAAAGATGATTTTCATTTGATTATATTCATACAAAATTAAAGTACATTGTATGTATATTATATGTATATATGTATAATATTATTAGTACTTTTGTCCACCGTAATAAACAAGCTATCACACTTTTCCTCCTTTTATTATGCATTTTTATCTCTTATAATGCAATGACGTCATCCGGTCATTCTTCGATTCATTTTTTTGCCAAAAATCCTGTTTCAATTCATATGAGTGCTAGAAAAGGAATGTAACTTTCATTTTCACGTACATTGAAAGAAATAGGAAGGAAGGGATTTACAAGTGGCATCATTCCAAATTCTCGAGAAAAATGTGAATACTCACTTTTTATTCTTTTCTGCTCTGTTAGTATGAAGGGGAGCGTGACACTTACTTTCCCCCTCTGATCTCTTCTAGTTTTTCTTTTGTGTAGGTGATTTTCCATTTTGTTAAATAAAATTGTACGTGTGTACGTAACTCAGGCAGTAAAAGTACAGCACAAATAGTGAACAAGAATCCAATAGAACGAGAGAAAAGAAATCTGAAAATATCTATTTCTGTCGCTGTGCATTGTGTTCACAGTATTTTTTGTACTATTTGGTAATATTTCTATGTATAAAGGAGGAGTATGCTTGTTATCTATCCTTTGCAACAGAGAAAAGAAGAGCAAATAGTTAAGTGGCTCGACTATCACTTTCTCCGTTACTTTCTCTTTTGTTGCCTGTCGCCCCAATGAATTTTCGCGTGGGCAGTCACAAATAAACGTCTTTTTTTACTAAAAGTGCTCTTTGCCTTTTAGTCTCATGAATGATCATACAATCATGCTTATTAACTATATATAATGTACATATGCGTCATCATTTTAAGTTAGCATTATAATTAAAATATATGTCTTCATGATTATTTTATTCATTTTTACTTAAGGTTCATCAACAAGACCTAAGACTCCAAATATTTTCGTCCAATTTTACACTTTACTCTCTTGCCCGTTTTAGATGACGGAGCAAAGTAGACTACAAGTTATAAAGTGAAAACAAAATTTACAAACTTTTTCATTTAATCTTTTCTCTCTTTCAGTTTTTTTATTTTGATAGGTGGCGATGTCGGCAAAGTTCTCCCTACAATAACGTTTATGAAATAATCTTATTATTAATATCATGCATCATTCCTTTAAGACGTATATATAACATTTATATAACAAAGTAGCAGAATTCCAGATTTTTATTTGTCGTGGAGCACACAATTCGAGAAAAAGGACACGACTTCAAGCTGCACAGCTGTCATCATAAAAATAAGAAACTTTTCACTTTCACGGTATTTCTCTGAGTAAGGAGAAAAGTCACTCTGTCGCTAATTTAATTAAACAGCTGGAGAAATAAGAAAGAAAAGCTGTGGAGCAGTTTGGAGAGCAAAAAATATTAAGAAGGATTTTTACTATTTAGAAAGTAAGAATATTAGAACATAGCAGGTATATAAAATGATTTACCTACCGATTCAGTCTTTTCACATTCGTTTTACTGGTTTGGTAGTATGTTAAGAGTTAAGAGGGTATTCTTCTACAAAATATGTATTTTCATTTTATGGAATAAATTAGTTTGAACCTACACAAAACGGTATAGTCAATTTTGCATTTGGACAACATGACGGCGCGGCAGTCATAATGATGATGATAATGCCCTGTTCTATGGTGTAGCAAGGCAATTTGTATACAAAAACATAATAAATGGAAGAGAAATTATTAGAAATGAGAGAGAAATTGCATATTTGTGGCTGCTGATATTGCGATTTCTATGCAGATTTTTTTAGCGATGAGACCTTGCCTTGAGCATTGATATGTTTACAGTGTGCTACGATTTTTCTATAAATAATATGGGGTTGAAAGTTGCAAGATGTGAGCTTCGTTTGAAAAAGCGTCAAATACACAGTTCTGTGACATTTTTCTGGAGAAAAAACAATTCTGTCTTGTGAATACGTCTGGTGGGAGGAGAGAGCTGCATTATTAGAATGGAAGCACGTTGTATTTTTTTGTTTGTTTTTTTTGGCTAAAAGATTGATTCGGACTATTTTGTTAGCTGTGGCTGTAGGCTACTTCGCTTGCGATGCAAAATATGTACACAAGCTATTTACTTCAGTACAAAATAACAAATATGCCTGTGCTGTGCATAAACATATTATCAGATATTGGACCTTGAGCTTTGAGCTTGATCCAAATGAAATATCTTGTTGATCGTCTGACTCGATGATTGGATTCAAGTGCATGAAGTATCGTACGTACTTGCTTAGAACTAGGGCGGCCTTTTATTAGTTCAAATAGGCCTGGCTTCATAATTAGGATAGAAAGTGTTCATGGAAAAAAGAGATGTAATGTGCATTTACTATTGAGTAAATGGATGAACAATTTAGTTGATGTGTTGCATATTTTTAGTTTGGCCTTCTTGGAAAAATCTTTCGAAATTGAGGTTTAGGTCAAAATAACCGGAATAATATAAATATAAAAAGTAATAACAGCTTTTTGGATACATATTTGTATTCAAAACTTTTCAAAGATATGTTGGAAAAATAGAAGACCAAATCGAATAATTTTTCAGAGCCAGAAGTTAAATTTGTTAGTTAAATCCATGAAAAGGTATAGAACTAATAATTATTTAAAATCATGTACGGTGTACTAAAAATTCTGAAGTAGATTGTCTAAAATTTCGTAACAATTAACTTCTCTCTCAACTATTCCGCTCGCCACATCACCGTTTGCATAGGCACTTAGGCAACATGTATAATTATTTAAAGTATTTCACTTGCTTTAAGTCGGCAAAGTGATTGACGCATCATTTACGTTATTCCCGATCCATCCAGATATTCATATCTCATCTACTAATCACCAATACAAAAGTTAAATAGTACCCATCGTAGCAAACTGAACTGAATAGAGCAACACATAATAACGAAGAAAATTGCATGTTAAGAATTACTGATTGTTTTTGCCGCACGTGGTAAAACATATATGGATGCATAATTTTTCGTATCATACCACTACACAATATATCCTCAAACAAAATAAAACATGTATGATATATATGCATTATACTTTACGACTCATGCCGCACAAAAAATATAATAATGATGACATGTTTCTTAATTTCATACTTGGCTGATCGGCATCTGCACATATTCATTTCCTTCGTGTTACAATACAATGTATTACCACTACAATTCTTCTTTCTGATGACTGACAGGGTAAACTTTTGCAATGCACCACTTTATCTCCTCTCTTATCGTTCTGTTTTGTACTCAACTCTGTTATTCTAGAGTGACATGACAGTTTGGATAAAAACGAGACTTGCTCTGATAATTCATTATTATTACAAAGTAACCAACCATGGTTTAGGGCAAGCAAAACATGAATTCAACCGTAAGAAAATTTGTATTCCGCTGACGAGTTACTTTTTCCTTCCTTGCTTCATCCGCAAAATTGCCAGTTTCTTTCTCATCATCATGTAGTTAATACGCTATTTTCTTTCGTTCACCTCCACCTCTTTTCTATTGTAATAAAATGGACAACTCGTGTGTTCTGCAACGTGCTTCCCATAATGTTTTACTGTACCATGTAAATTTTTCATACGAAAGGATTGCAGTTTGTAATTCAACCGCAATGAAAAACAAGAAACTAAATTACAATTACCAGTAAAATGAATAGTTGTGTAGTCTTTGTTAAAAACTTGTTATAGATGCGTCAGGCATCCTAAACAGGTTACAACATTTCTTTATACGAAGAAATTACTTGACTTTATGATAATACAAATTAGAATAGCGAAATAGGAAAAGAAAGTTGAATAAGAAACTGAATGAAAGCTATGACGCTACGCTACATTTTGTTTTGTTGTGCATTCTTATTCTACTTTGCATAGTCGAGTTTGGCTACGTGCTTTACTCGAGCTAACAGATTTGATTTTCTTCCATGGAATAATGCATTGTCTATCTATCATGTCATCTTCATCATCATCATTTCTTCGTTCTTTGTGAATGCTAGCCAGGAAGCCAAACTAGCAGAAAAAAACAAAATGATAAAGAATATGAGAAGAAGGGTTAATTCGTGTATTCCCATCGACCTTGCTCCTTGTAATTTTGGTAACTGGAGAAATGACAATGCTTATAAAATAACAAAAGGTCGCTCTTTTTGTTAGGAATCAGAAGGGAACATAAAAAAGAATTAAGCCTAATCAATGATAAGAGTGTACTATTTCTTTGATGATGAAAACAAATCATTTTTGTTATTCTGCAATGATGGGAGGTGCACTGCACGTCATATTGATTTTCTTCTTGGCAAATCAAACAGATACACATATGTATGCATGTAAGCTGTAAGTCAGCCTACACATCTTGACTAGTCAGAAGAGCGGAGATTAGTGGGATTCAATGCACAAAAATTTATACAAGTAGAATAGAATAAGAACCAAACCACTTGCTTTATCATCATACTTGATTTTCAGTTAAGGTGCAGGTGAATTCTTTTGAATATGCGTATGTGTGTTGGGTAGGCTAGACGAATGTTCTCAAGGGTTACGAAGTATATACTGAACTAATGACAAACATACATTATAAATGAAGAGCACTTACCTATGATGTTTTACCTTGAAACGAAGGCAAAATACAGCAGACATTTTTTTGTGAAAAATGGGGAAATATAGAAAAGGAAAATCTGTGTGTAACTGATTGGGAAAATAAAAGTGTTTGAGATGAAGCGAATGAATGGGAGGCAGATTATGAGAATAGCACACACACAAGGAAAATGAAAAACCAACTGTGATGGTATGTACATTACGGTGCGGTGGTGTATTCAAACTACAAACCATTAAGCTAACAACTGAAATTCAGTTACTGAATCCACCACCGTACCGTAAAGATTTGAGTAGTAGAAGAGGTTTAACAGTTTATAAAAGTGCATGTAAATATTTTAATAACTATTTACGGTGATATAAAAACTAGGTAAAGCTATATTTACTATTTTTGTATCAGTTTATTTTTTATGCAAACAAAATACATCTCCGTTTTCGTGCACACGTGCACAGCACTGCCACCGATGCTGCCGCCGCACCGTTGTCATATATTTCAAGATACCCTGTAGGAAAAAGTGAAATATAAATACTTGTATACGAGAAGCTAATGTAAGTAATTTCTTTTAAGACTTAAGTAAAGTAGGAGTTCCCTATTTATTACCAAAATACACAAAACAAAACAGATATCCAAGTGGAAAATGTCGCAATAACTTTTCTACGGTTACAACAACCACACAGTTGTATGTGCAATATGTACAATGTGTACACACACTTTCTTTACATTCTTTTTACAAAAAAGCCCTGTAATGGAATGGAAGAACACATAGAGACAAGCCAAAAATAAAAAGACTGCACACAGTCAAGGAACATTAACATAATCCATACATACATAAGTAATAAGTATGGTCACAATTTGAAATGTGCAGGTTTTACTGCTAAAAATTCGAAAGCCATTGGTATTGGTGGTAGTGTATGTGAGCATATTTTCAACTGATGTTATTGGCCATTGTGGTGCGGCATATGGTCCAACCACCACTACAATATTGAATTGTCCATTTTCTTCCAAAAAACTATTAAAACGGATATCGTTTTCGAACAGCGGTTCTTCTGTCAAGTCACGCTACTCTTGGTAATATTGATCTGGCTAATAAGTCATTTGCTATAAAAAACTGAAATTCTACTTTTAAAAATGTGTCATACATGTCATTACTCCTAAAAACACTCTTACTAACCAATATATCTTTAGATAAATAGTTTACAAAGTAGGTTTACTTTTACTTTTTTGAGCTTACCTACATTCTTTTAGGTTTCATATGTCATGTCTTATCATTTCTGATCAGTCGTATAACAGTTCAAGTAATAGCTGAACCATCATTTTCCTGTGCACAGTTTATATTTATCATATACTCCGCTTTGTTCGTTTTGTGAGATAACCAGCTTTGAATTATTGATACATTACCTATGTTGTGTGATTAAAGCAAAAGTGTAAGTACAGTTTTGTAATAGCGTATCAGCAACTTTAATAGGTACTTTGGCCTGTCGTGAGTACATTATTAGCATATCGCAGTCTTCGTAACAATAGCAATTAGGAATTATCGAGTTTATGTATTTTAGCATAGCAAAGCAAAATTTCAAATTTTACTATGAATGCGGACTAAGGTATGCGTAGGTACACATTACATGTGTAGATATCTAATATTGGTTGTCGATGGTCGGTACTTAAATTTTTTAGTATGGCACGTTTGAATAGATTATCAGTAGTCATCCGCGCAGAGTAGCATAAAAACATCGATTTTATTAGCCGTTTGAAGTTGTAGTTTCGCAGGTTATATAGTTTGAACAAGAGCGAAAGAGAGTAACCATGTGTACGTGCTTCTCCTTCCTGGTACTTGATAACAAACATGATAATGACTTTGACGATGATCTTGTTCTTTCTGATTCTTGTGTCATTTTATGTACCGAACGAAACTAAACAAATGAAGAGTTTGAAGAGGAAAACTGAAATGGTTTTATTATTGGAGGCTTTATCTGTTGGAATTAATTGTAACCCTATTATAATGGGATTACTTCTTAAAATTGCCAAACGATTTATAATGCATTTTATTTGAGAAAAGATAAGGAAGGAGCGCAGAAAAGCACAGGGTTGAAAAACCAATGACGATTATGCTACTCGATGATGGCGCAATTATATTGGTTGTTTTTAGTACATTTGCTGCTATATATGTGTGACTTGACTCTAGTTTCGATTCCAAAAGTTACGACCACCCAAAACGCCAAAGTTTTGCATTTGATCAGGAAAGGGAGCAGTAAAGCAAGCAGCCAAGGATTACACAAGAAGATGACGTGATGCATCAAAATGGCTTTTCACTTCCTCGATATTATGACCCAAAACCAAATACGAAACCGACAAAACACCACCAACCACACACATTCGAAATAATAATGCAAAAAGTAGTAAATTGGGTGGGTGATCGAAAAGTAAAAGGAGGAGAGGTTATATGGTTTTTGGTCATGTTTTCTCTAGCGTTCTCTCTCTGTTGAAATGTCGTTATTTCCAGTCTAATTGAATTTCTCCAGAGACTACTGTTGATAGTATATAAAAAAACGACGAAGGGAATAACAAATGTGAAAGAAAAGGAAGGAAAAAAGGATTATTATGCAATTGATTGTGCGAGAGAGATTATTATTATGGGAAACTTGTGTGGCGATGTGATGGTGAAAGTAATAATAATAAGTAGGTCATTAATGCGGATAGGGAAAGATAGATGGAAGAATAAAATAAAGGACACGAGGAGTAATATAAAGTGTGTATATGTGCTCTGCGCTTCACATGCTAATTTGATTGCTAGAAAAAAGGAAGATAGGAAGGAAGAAAAGAGGAGAAAACACGAGGCAAAAATGTCAAGTGAGTTGAGAGGAGTCAAGTCAAAAGAAGATAAAGTTAAGGAAAATCATGCAAGGTTGAGACGTCTTTTCTTTAACAAAAAGGGGAACATGGTACAAAAAGATAGTGGGAGCTGAGAAAAGGAGATGAAAAGTACCCTGAGTGTAAAATCATGGTTTAATTTTATTGCTTTGTGATGTGCCTCCACGTGTAAAATATATGGGATGAGCAATGCATAATAAAAATGTACGCAATAACATTTACCTCTTTTTGTCTACACTGCTTTTGTTTTGCTTCTGCAGTTTTTTTTGACTGATACGACATTCATGGTGTATTGATAAACATAATAGAATTTGATTTATAGAGAAATTGTGAGCATTTCAAGGGAAACATTATTGCCATTTTATGATAATCATTGAGATATTGCTACTGATGCTTCTGTGTTTTACTTGTTACATCCATGATGCCTTTGATCATCACATCATCATCGATGCTATGCATGGCATGGATGAAATTTTAGATTTTGGTTTTTACAGGCAATCTAACTCCAATTTGCATTTTACTGCTGTTGCAGGTTTTTTTCTCTAGTTAACTTATTGTCTTTCATCTCATTTAAAACGTAACTGTTAGATTATTCAAGCTTGAAGGTCAATGCATGTTAAAACTCAGATGCCATTAGATTAAGTAAAAATTATACGTTGATGGGGTTTGGATACTATCAAATGGTTAGGATGTAAGACGATGATAAGTTAAGGTTTTGGCGATGTGAAATGTGATAGGATTTGTTTTGTATTCAGAGTTATATTTCCTTTGTTCTATTTTATGCCGATTCGTTGGAGCAGAAAAATGTGGTGTGTTTGTGTTTATATATTAGTGAAAGTATTATAAGTCGGTTAAACGAGCAGATTTGCAGTTTTTTGGGAAGAGAATGAGAGAGGAAGAGAATTGACAGGAAAAGATTAATTGGATGGGAGGATAGATCGTGGGATAGGATCAGAAGGCAATCGCAGTGCTCAACGGTATATTTAAGTTTCCATTGGAATAAAAACGCAGTCGTCCAAAAAATACACTTTTTATATATTTTTATGAGTTGATTTGATACATTTATGTATATTATGATCACAAGAAACTTTTCATATTAAATATAAGTATTATTTTTGTTCAGAAAAGGGTTCTGCACAACATAAGTTGTGAAGGAAGAGGCGTGATGGGGTGAGTATGAAGGAGGAACAATGAAAAAATATTCACCCATTTAAGTTAGATCATAGATCGACAAATGAAACGTTGATTTGTTACTGTATCTCAAGCAAGGGCATATATAGTTTTATAGCATGATGGGGGAAAATGTGATGAACAGTTTGGTAGGTAGGTAGACGTAAGATTTTTTACTAGTAAAAAACTCTGCTGGAAAAAAAATTATAAAAATTACAGCATATTCCGACCTCAAAATGTTCCATCTAAAAAAAGTCAAAAGATACAAGTGTATCATATATATCTACTCGTTTTCGTTATAGAATTCGCAAAATTGTATCACTTGTTCCACTTTTCCCTTACAATCCGCCCCCTCTTCGTTTCACGCTTCGTTGACTTGTTGTCTCTCTTATGTTAGGGTTTTCTCTGTACGTTTGCGTGTCCCTTTTTGTCACCTGCAAAATGCAACTGACTTTTCTTCTCTCTACTCTACTTCTTCTGCCTTTCCTTCCACTGCTTTTATTTCTACGAAAGTTACAAAAAAAGAGAAAAAAGTAGTCCGAGTGTTTGACTTGACTCTCAAATGTCCCCCTTTCTCCAACACTACACTTTCTGTGTACATGCCTACATGCCTTGCTCAGTAGCCTCTTTCCTTCTTTAACGAAGAAGACGATTTGGAAGACGATTTGGATGATATGCCCCTTTTACTATTGACTTTTATTCACTTTTTGCTTTGGTATGTTTTGTGCTTCATCTGCTATTGATGTTTTGTGCTTCATCTGCTATTGCTGCTCTTTCTCTGGTCTTTTCTTCTTTTTCTCGTTTAAATGTTGACTTCAGCAAAAGTTTTAGGTGACTCTGATAAGACAGAGTGATTTATAGCTTGGAAAAGTCTCCAAAGGGAACCTTTCTTTAGCATCCTCCTTCTATCCCATTCCGTCCAACAACCAACTATCCTTATTTCCACTACCGCTACACATCTTCTCTTTTCATTTATATACTCTGTCTGCTCTTTCGCGTTTATTATTGTTGTATTATTACAACAAAAAATTTTACCCCCTTTCCTTCCAGAAAATATCATTCTGTCGAAGAATGCTGGTGGTCGTCTGCACTTCTCATGCAAATTTTTTTCGAGAAGGGCGAAAAGGGAAATAAAATGGATGATAGCGATCATCATCATCGTCGTCGTCATTCTTACTACAGCTCAACGGCAACTCAGGCTTTAAAGGCCATTCCTTCTCTCTTCAAAATTCCTTTTTCTTTATTGTTAGCCGTGTGTTGAGCAAAGCAAAGTAGGGTATAATATATACACACATTCAAACACTGATGTTACGTATTTACTTTTTATAGGCTTGAGTTAGTTGGTTTTGGTTGGAAATGGCAGCAGAAATTGGAGGAATTCATGATGATCATAATGGAAATGGTGATCACGATGATACATGCATTCACTGCTCACATCCAACATCACACATCTCACTTTCACTCTTTTCTCTACAGTTTTCCTAATGACTCTCACTGTCTCTCTTCTTATTGCTAAGGCGGAATTGTACCTTGGACAGCTTACATGCTTAGAATATATGTATAATGAATGGTAGCAGTGAAACAAGTTCTTTCAAGCAAACATTCATGTCTTTTCATGCGTTAACACACAAAATGTTTATATGTTTGAGTTTAAATTTTAACATATAAAATATGTATTTTGTACATTAATGAACGTGTCTGGACTGTCGAAACATTTTTGCGAATATGGCTATGTATCATTTCTCTGCTCGTTTCCCTTTCCCGTGTTGGGACGATTATCGCTCATATTATTACTAAAACCATTACCATTATTAGCTATTTAAGTTGTTGTATGTAAACATCATGAGAAATATGTACCCTTAATGTCCCAGTCATAGTGATAATGATATCTATACACTTGGTGGGGTAGAAAGTGAAATAGACTTTGACCGAAATATTAGAAATTTTGTGGATGTATATATTTCATGTTTTCATCCAGTCCAGTGCTTATGAGGATGACGATGATCATCAAGGTTTTGCACTGAAAGAGACAGAAGCTCATTAAGATGTGCCGACGTGATGGTTGGAAGAATCTAGTAAATATATTGCCATTTTACATTCCGGTTATCCGGTTTTCGTATATGAAAACTGGTGAGCTTAGGAATTCCGCATTTCCAAACCTGTAGTATTTCCAGTCAATGCAATGCTGGTGTTTTTTTTTGAAGAAAACTTATCCCTTTAGGAATTATACAGATTATTATAATGCGCAGGAAAAACAACCAGGTATGGTTTGCGTATTAGTAAGGTGGTATATTTTATCAAGTAGAAAGATAACCAGATAAAACCGAATATAAAAACTTATTATATTCTTTGATAGGCAACAGTGAGACGGAAAACGACTAACGAACCAATCACCATGATTTACTACAGCAGACCGGATATATTATAAACACTACAAAAAGTTTTGGTCTGCTGATTTGATTTGAAATCGGGATTTCTCAGGGCTTTTGAGTTTTTTATTTATGTTTGTTGTTTGATGGTGATGAGATGTGACGTTTATGGCAAGTATTAAAGGGTGAAAAGGAATAAGGATTATATGTATATATGCTATAATCTTATGCACATAATGTATTTGGATTTTGCGGAGAACAATCTATTGAGTGTACAAACCTTATACCTGATTTTCAGATAAATTCGTTTTCATTTGTGTAATGTTATCCCTACTCGGTTCCGTTGTGCAAATCTTATTTTTTAATTTAAAAAAATACAACAAAAGGAAGTCAAGATTCTTGGGACTTACTCATCAATTAAAAAATTGATTAAAGTGTTTGTGAGTTATGAGGTTGATTTCAAAGTTTCAATGCTCGATTTGTGTACTCTAGGTAGTTTTAAAAGAGTATGATGTACTTCGTTTCGTACCTCGGTTGTGAACTACTCCTACATATATTTATGTGAATTTATAATTATTGCATCGTTAAAACAAACAAGAAATAAACCGATAATTCGGTGTAATTCGGTGCTGGCACTAGTCGTTTTAAAAAGTTGTCAATCAAACTGGTTGATAGTACAAATGCACAATTTTAACGTCACATGAACAGTTGACCATGTTATTTGCTTGAACTTTAAAGCCCTCTGGGGTCTAAAGGGTTGGGTCGAATCAACTGAAACTTTGCAGGACCATGTTTTTATAAAAGGGCTACCTACCCACCAAATTTGAGTTCATACTGTTGTGTTAAATATTTTTGACCCTTGACCTAACTTTGACCTGGGTCAATCGATTTGGGCCAAAATCAATAGGTATCGTTCTTAGTACCATATAATTATGACACCAAATTTCACTGAAATCGGTTGAAGCGTTTGGACGCTAGAGCGCAAACAGACAGACAGATCTACAGACCGACAGGAATTACAGGGGTCATACATATGGGAAGATACGCTTTGGAGGTGCTGGGTGGGCGGGTAGATTAGCGGTAGCTGTGACATGACATGTTGACTAGGGTGTCCTGTAATGTTATAACGACGTGACATAGGAGAAAGGGTGGAGGAATCGAGAATATGTCGAAAAATTGGACGACCCCCTTTTACTCGGTTATGACGAAAAGTATAAAGTGACACTTCGTGCCACTTAATAACACAGAGAGTCCAATATTTTTTATATTCTCCTGAGCTAACGTTAAGTTGAAACCTACAGGTTTACATAAGTTTGAAGACCTTCGGTTGTTCTAAATTCTAAATAGCCAACGTTTAATTTGGTAAAATATATAGAGGTGATTCCACTGTCCCATACTGTCAAACGACTTTCTTAATAACGCATATATGTAAATTTCGCATTCTTGGTAACAAACAATCAATATGATACATATCCAATAAAGCTTGTTCTACTTTTCTCTTTGGTAAAATTTTTAGCAGCCATCACAACCCCTGCCACCAGGCTGGTGCGATATAGGCGGAAAATCGACCGTTGATGAAAAATTTCCGAAGTGGGGGTACCTGTCCATGTATAATGATACATACGCAGGATGCCACTTAGGAAGCTAACGGTCAATTCCGCCTATATCGCACCAGCCTGCCTGCCACTGTTCCTATTACTATCATATGAATATCAAAAACAGAACAACTCAGCAAAATAAATAATTCCTCCAAGAGCCAAAGCTTTACACTCTCTCGGTCGTCTTCTTCCGAATCACTTTCGAAAAGCAGCAAAATCAAATTCAGATTTTTTTTCATGTATGCATTGTTGTAAACCGTGGGGTTATGAACATTAACTGATGTCCAATGATGACACCAACAATATGATAAGTGTGATTCCAAAATCTTAGTTCTTGACCAGCTTAGGATAGGATATTTCCACTACGCTCAGTTTAGGACGGATGCTACAATTTTGTAAAGCTTCACTCTGTACTGCTTGGCTATGCTACTTTTTTGTCCTGCTTGACTATACTGCCTGTTAGACTGCTTGGCGATGCTACCTTTTTGTACTGCTGGGCTATGCTTCCTTTTAGACGGCTTGGCTATGCTACACGTTTAGACAGCTTGGCGATGCTACAAGATTAGACAGCTGGGCTATGCTACAAGTTTAGACAGCTGGGCTATGCTACAAGTTTAGTGTCGACAGTCAGTAACAGTGATCAGGTGTTGCTGTTGTCTCCTCCAATTTTGACAATGCCGAAAAGGTCTGATGCTCAAAAGGTCTCCGTGCTGAGAAGGCCCCGTGCTTAAAAGGTCTCGTGCTCAAAAGGTCAGGATGCTCAAAAGGTCGCCGTGCTCAAAAGGTGTTGATGCCGAAAAGGTTGATGATATCGAGAATGGAATATTTAAGTGATAACAGTGACAAGATAGGACAGTGACAAAGGTTTAACAGTTATAAAGATTTTACAGTGACTTTATTTCATCAAGAAAGTGACATCGAAAAAATAGACGAAAGAAGTGACATTTTACAAGTGTGCGAGCTCAAACGAAAACTCGGTTTGAGTGCATTTAGCACAAATATTTTCTAATAAAAAACTGCGTTGCTTTCTTTACAGTTACATTGACAACGACGAAACTACGGACATCAGCGTCCTACGACATGCATGTTGTGTAGAAGAGAAGGCGAGCTGACAAGCCTCTACGTGAAACAATATTTACTCCTGCGAATGCAGTTGTTTTGTATATTATATGTATGTCTGTCCATGAATATACTGAGCTGCTTAATTACAAACTTTCAAAAAGAAAAACTTGAGCCTCGTAGTATTCTGCTCCTTTTACCACTTACTTGCTACTCTGCCTTGCTATAACATCTAGACTTTCATGATTACGATTATACATGTTTTTTTCTATTCCACCCTGTTATGCTCTTCTATTTATTTCTTCATTCAACTTTTCAAAACTAACTTTCATACGTATCACCCAAGCACGAAACAACTTAAACACCGTTTTCACTTGACCTCGTCATCATTGCATCGTACCAAGTAAAGTGCTGGTGACTACCCTCTTGCCGCTGAAAGGGTCTGAAATTCTATTTATTTGTAAACCTTGTTGGTTATTTAGCTCAGACGTAATATATTTTATTACACACACATCGAAAAATTTGCTTTCATTGCTGCTGGCCTGGTCTGGCAAAACACCAAATGGGCAGGATTTTTTGACCGTGTGGAAAACAGCTGGCAACAAAGACTACACAGTTTCGGTTTGGCTTTGAACAGAATGCCGTATTCAAGACTTTTCTCACGAACCATACAAATATGGGTATGTAGTATGTACACATGATTGTATATTTTTGTCTGACCCACACAACAACACATACACGCCTTACTCTCTCTTCGCGCATAACAAACTATATTGGTTCATTCAAACGTTAACGACTACCAGTGATTCCTGCTAAAGAAAACGGTACCTTTCACCACTTGGCACGGAAGCATTGACCATAACTCATCATCATCACTATCACGGCCGTTCTGTACGACCATTGTCGTTTCCCCCTTACCATCATAGTCTCTATATCACAGAGCACAGGACTCGAGCAGGTTATGTCGGTTTCATGTAATTCCACCTATAACCATTTGTAATTCATCTAGACATATAGAATGCTCTACGTGAGTAGGTTCTCTAACAAGAGAGAAAGAGACCCTGAAAAAGTGTGTCATAGTCATGCTGGCTTCAACCTGATGATGATGATATTGTCACTATTCAAAGCTTGGTGCTAAAAACGCCTTTTAAGTTTTCAAAACAAGCACTAAAATGGAGGGGGGTGAATTGAGCAAGAAAATTGGAGAAGGAGGATGTAAACGATGACGAAGGGCAAATATAATTATGTTCTTTCTCCTGTTGGGTGGCAAGGAAAGTTGTGATCATCATCAAAACCAAAACAACACCCATCAAAAAAAAACCAGATATATTGCAATATTTTCTCTCCAGCTGCTTTGCTTAATTTGGGTTTTCCATCAGAAATAATAGAAGGTGAACCTACACAGTCATCACGCTATATTTATTCTTTATTTTAGAATTACATTATGACGCAGGTTTACAGAAAAAAATTATACACTAAACAAACAATCAATTTTTTCTCGTTATACTTGTCTGGTCTCCTGCTCTGCTTTTGCTGTTGTTAGCTAACTGCGTAATCGCAACCTTTTGAAATATCAAAATATAAATATGAAATATGAATATATTTTTTCTATTGCTTTCTTCCTGCTCGTTCTTCCATATTTCTAAAAGTCAAAAGTGAACGAAAAATAAAAAAAATTATAAAAGCACATATTATTGGCTTTCACGGGAAACACGTGTGCGTGGTAGAAAGCTTATCCGATCCGAAAATATCTATTACCAAGCGTTCAACGTTACTCTCAAAAGTTTACTAAGTTGTTGTGTTCATTGTTTTTACTTTAAAAATTTAACTAAAAAGATTATGACGGAATTCTTTAATCACTGCCATTATTACCAAGTGTTGAAATGTATTGAACAAGTGACTGCACTTTGTTTTGGAAATGCCGTTGAATATATTTTGAACAACATTGATCAAAAGTATCCTAAGGAATTCAAGGACTTTCAGGTGAAATGAATATATATGTATGTCGTACTACTGCTTATATGCTTCTGTTCCTGCTGCTTATTCTGATGATAAAGATAATTATTTCTTGCAGGCAGACATTTCATACCGTAGAAAAAAACAAAATATAGATTCCCGAAATTGATCAATGTAAAAAAGCTACTTCTGAGATTCAGTAAAGGAAATACTTTATGTTTGGGTAGAAGTTGTAATTTTTACGTGACAAACGACATGATGTACTGATTACGTGATTCTTTTTGCATTTTTTGCACCGACCTACTTTAACGAAAAGAAGAATTTGTTCTTCATCATATATAACGTCCTTGAAGTAACATTTAGTAGTCCCTTTTTATGTTTCTACACACCACCCTTTTTTGTCCTTCTGTCTTTTACTTTTATAGTTTTAAAGAGAAAAAATGAAAATGACGATGCTGCTTTATTAGATACTCGATGAGAGTATTGACAGACTGTATTGACTGAAGCGTTGTAACACTGGATGAAAATAAATTCAATTTCAATTTCAATTTCAAAAGTATCTATTGTTTTTGGTGTGGTTGACTGTATCCCGTCCGTCCATCCGGCCGGCCGTCCGTCCGTCCGGCCGTCCATCCGTCCGGCCGTCGCCCCGATATCTCGGAAACGGCTGGGAATTTTTGAATTCTGTTTTTTGGAATCGAGCCCTATA
>JAQFXM010003534.1:0-19891 GCA_034693345.1 Entomobrya multifasciata
ACACCTCATATTCCCATAGTGAAGTAAATACAGAATATGCAATATACACTTATGAGGGTTGTGCGGAGAAGGCCTTAACGCGTTCACTTTTTCCCCTTTGTTAAATTTATCTTATCTAGTAGCTATGGATCAATTGTTGATGAATAAAAGGTGGCCTAAACCATTAAGTATACTAAATTACAAAAAAATATGTGAGAATAAAAATTATCCAGAAATATTCCAAGAACGTTTGACTAAATATTTATTTTCTATCTTTTTTCTGGCAAGTATAAATATAAATAGAAGTTTTAAATGTGTATTTAAAAGTTAACTACGATTATTTGTTGTAAATGTGGTCGTACCATCTGTATTTCCACTTGTTGTTGACACACCAATCTCATCAATATTTTTCTTTTTCACCACCACGAGTGGCCTTACATTTTCCCCAAATCTATCCCAAAAGTTTCCCGGAGGAAAGTACCTGGAGACTATGAAATACTGTCCACATGACTCACTCATATTTGCAGCAAATCCATATCCAACCATTTTCGTATCCTTCCAAATCATTTGTGAAAAATGGCTGAACTTTAAGAATGGGTCACTTCCATAACCTTTGTACTCTGGCCAAGGATAATACATTATTTCCTCATACCAAATGTTTGTACCAAATAAAGCCATGTCTTCACGAGGCGAATGAATGTTATCTCCAGTAAATAAATTTTCACCCATGCGGGATCCATTGAGCTTGTAATCAGGATGGGAAGAGTGAATGTGATACATGGCACATGAGCGAGCAAGCTGGTCAGCCCATTTCTGAGCACGGTATGTTAAATCGTCATGAATTTTTAAGGGTTCCACGCCATGAAGTGCTCGGAACTGGTTTTCCCTTTCGAACATTGTCTCTGCCCAGTCCTTATCTTTTTGTAGACGTTCACTCTTTAAATTCAAGAACAAAATTACTTCACATGATTTTTTGAAATATAAAAAGTGAGAGCATTAAAAAACTTCTTACAATTTTAAAAAGTCCTTCTTCTCCAAACTTTTCATGGATAATAGTTAAAAGGCAATGAGCAAATGGCTCATAGGGGACTTCACTTGAAGATTTTTCAGTTTTATAATTCGAGCTATTGAAAGCTTTGGAGTAGTCCCTGAAATGCTTGGAACGCCTGTCATGAAGAAGATAACGAGAGCACTGCATGTACTGTGGGGGTAACTTCTTCATACCATGTTCAGATAAAAACTGGCCAAAGAATCTCTACATTAAAATGAAAATACAAATCATCAAATTAAATTCAGAATCAAATTAAATGTTTGAAAATTCGATTTAAATTAACTAAAAATTTACCTCATCAGCACCGTATTTAAAAACAGTTTGCCTCTGAAAATGGGCTTGTCCGTGACATTGATTAAAATCTAAACTTCTTGTCTTTGGAATGTAATTTTCTAGAAACTCATACCAACATACAGCTTCATATGCATCTGTAGCCATATGTCTGCAAAAAAAATCACAAAAATTAATTCAACTGTAATTTCAAACTTTCAAAGTGAAAGTCTCTTTTTAAAACTTTACTTACATTCCAGCCTCAACTTGTCTCCCATTTCCCGAACCAAGACTATTTGAAAAAGTTTCTACAATCACAAACTTTCCTCCAAAAATTGAAAATATTACTGCTATAGCAGTATAAAAATTTAGCTTCATTAACCCTTTCATTTTAAGCAAAACTTAAGATTCACCCGCACCCGAAATATTCAAACCATTGAAGTAAGACGTCGATTGAGTTCTGTCGAAAAATTTAAAATTCTCTGCCATCTCCATTCCTTTTTTATTTGCTTTTTGCATAACAATTTTTTTGTCATGCGTCATAAAAAATTATACGATCACGATCAGTCGTGCGTAAAATTATCCCTAAACCATTCCCTAGCGCAATAAATCTTTTATGTACCTATTTTCCCTTTATCTTAAATATAATCTGTTTTCTTGGTCGTGCAAATTACCGAATCATTATATTTAATACATTGTCATCATACTCCTTTTCCTTGTATCTTTTTTCGCCATCAACAATAAAAACAAACTTTTTCGGTACTTTTTCAGGTACAAAATTTGTATAATTGATACCTTTAAAAAATCAAAGCACATTTGCAATGATCATGCAGTCAAAAATGAATGTCCTTGAAATTCAATGCACTGTGGCTGTTCATTCTAGCTTTGCTATTCATTAAAAAGGTGCTAACAGATTTACCAGACAAAAATTAACTGCCTTTTTGAGAAATGATTCTCCGTCTGTTTCTATAATTCATCTCTTGATTCATATCGCCCATTTCATGTAGTTGAGTCGTTGAGTACATTCTAGAAACAATGACAAAGCAAATATTTACACTAGTCTATTTTTAAATACAATTGAAACTTACAAACAAAATTTACTTATTGTATGCGTACTGTAGAACACAATTGTTTTAGAAAGAAAAAGCGCTTCTAACAATGCATGCATCTCTTTTTACACCTTTTATTCAATTTTAGAAAAATTATAAATCACAATTTGAATAGAAACCATTACAAAATAATTTGGAGTTTTTACAAAAATATTCTGAACACAAAAAAATAAATTGCTATCTAATTTTCGCGAAGAATGGATTATATTAGAGAGAGAAAATTACTCCTTTGGTGGAAGGACGTTCTGGGCGAAAGACCCAACAACATTGCCAGAAGGCCAGTATCGGCCTACAATATAAGTGGTATCACAACCGTCCCTCTTTCCCAATCCATATCCCACCTGTTGGACACCCTTCCATACGCTTGAAGTAAAATGACCAATTTTCAAGAAAGTAGCATCATCTCCTTTTCCCTTATATTCCGGCCAGGGATAATCCCTAATTTCTTCATACCAAGCGTTCGCAGACCAAAGAGCTTGATCCTCTGGAGACATTGGAAATTTTTCATTAACTGGCTGGGCAGCAATGTTTTCTCCCATACGCTGACCTTCATAGTCACCACTTGGATCAGTCTTGGGTAAATGGTCTTCAACGGTGAGTTCAGCACACTTTGCGGCAAGTTTATCAGCCCACTTTTGAGCGCGGTCTGAAAGCTCCTTGTTCAGCTTCATTGGTGGGGAACCATGACGGGCTCGGTTTTCGTTTTCCCTGTTGTAAACTTCATTAATCCAGGGATGTGGTTGGGCACTCATCTTTTCTTTCTGTAAATTTCAAATTTCATATATAATATATGGTAATTAGAGCTAGTTTCCATAACAACGGTAACAAGTTTTTAATGTATACTAACCATGGCGGTAATAGCTTCTTTTCCATGCGTTTTTTCCGCTTGTCCCACTAAACAGTGGGCCCAACCCTTAAATGGGTAGGAGCCAGAGTCACCCAAAATGTGGCGGTAGTCCGCGGGATAATCCTTATCTGGGTCGTCAAGATATTCACTACAGTCAGAGTACTGTGCAGGTGCAAATTCCTTGATCATTGGTCTCATATTATTTCCAATGTTGTGTTTGATTGTTTTATAGTCCTTTGAAGTAATTCCTTGGGCTGCATATTGATCCATTACATTTGTTAAAGCGCCATTGATAAAACAGCTACCAAACTTGTCAGCTTTTTGATTTTTGTCAGGCTTTATTTTCAAAAATTCGTACCAGCATACCGTTTGCATGGCCTTTGTGGCAACTTCCCTAGAATTTAAAAAAGATTTTAACTTAGAAAATGCGTTCCGGCTAATTTTTTTTACAGATTATTTAAGTATTCACTTACACTCCCTTGTCGACATCTTGGCCATGTGCACCTGCGAAGAGGGCCGTTGCACATATCGTGAACACCAACGCAAACCGAGCCATTTTAAATGACTTTGACTTTTATAAAAATTTATTTTCAAGCCCAAACCCAAAATTTTTAGAAGAGTTCCAGAATAGTTTCCAGAATGAGTGATCTAATATTTCTGATGGATATTTTACAAAGGCCAGTGAGCTTTATATATGCTTTCGCTCAATCTCCTAAAAATATCCGTAAACATTGGTGACCAGTCCATCTAAAACTAGAGCTGTGATCTATCATTAGATTTTTACTGTAGTAATTAATCTTTTTACTACCGGGTATAATTAACCTCATGGTATGACCTGGTACCTTTTGAGATAAAAGTGCCATCAGAACATTATTCCCCGTTTGCAGTTCCAGTAAAGCAAGTTTTAGTTGAATTTTATTATTCTCGTAAAAATAGGAGGGTCACCTTTAGTAAAAAAGCTAAACCAGGAAATAAAAGAGTTCGAACAAACTTTACATAAACATGATTCATTTATTTAACGTAACTTTTCGGTAACTTTCATCTCGTAATCTTCAAATTTTTACGTAGTCTTGATACACTGTAAAAGAACAACATATACATTTTAAGCTGAAAATGAAATAATGAACCAATCAGATAATTGCAGTTTTTATAAAGACAAATTTACATATAAATTACTGCCATTGCAGTATTTTAGTGCGTGTGCCTTTCTGTGACTTGCACTAAAACATATTTTGCATCCAGAGATGAATTCTAGTTTTGAATTTTTAAAGATCTAATACTTGTTTTTAATGAGTTTTCTAATCCTGAGAGAAACAGTGGCAAAGAAAATATAGTAAAGTTTTATTAAAAGAAAAATTGCACGCACGACTGCATCCATAAAAATATTGTAAAGTGAATAAGTATGAAATAATTATATCTTTCATGAATTCGCAAATTTCTGCATGCATCCAGCATAATGATGATGTGAGCATGACCATTCATTCATTAAAAATCATTGTTATGTAAGCGATACCATACCAAGTCAAAATTATTGCATAATTGATGTTTTGATCTGCTGCGTAGTTAGCTGCTGGGTGTAATCATAATATTCGTTGTCCATGAAGTATCGGTGAACTATGCATAAATGTACGGTGCGGTGTGAAATGAATGATTTTAATTGAATATATCTGCAAAAAATAAAGCCTGGAATTATCTTTCTTAATGCTTTGGATTAATGCATACCATACCTGGTAATGCATGCAATATAAGGCTGTTCTCAAGTAAATGGTGGGAAGGGAACGGTACCAAGAAACTCGCATAATATTGTACAATGAATTCTGCAGAAAATGCTAGAAATAAATACTATATGTGCACACATTGTTTTGATGATCAGTATTTATACCTTAATTGGACTTCAACTTATTGATGAATCATAAAGGTAATTGTTTCTTATTTTAATGGCGGTTTGTGCAGCCCATAAATGCAGTGTTATATGCACAATAAGATTCAAAATATTGATGATGTTAATCTAACTAGTCATTATTCTTTCTTAAAAATTAAACACATTATAAAGCTTATTTACTTTTAAAAAAAGAATGCAATGAGCTACGCAAGTCGACTTGTTTATATTTTGGCCCTAGTTCCCAGCATTTAGCCTGCGGGTGTTTTCAAATCTAAAATATTCATACCTACGTATACAAAGAATTTAACAATATTTCCAGGCAGAGACCCTTATAAATAAAATATTTTCCAAGTGGAAATTTCTTAGGATGTCATTGGGTTTTGTAACAAGCTGATGGTCAAGATTTCGATATTTTTTGCAGATCGATATGCAGAGGAATGAAGGATGTAGTATTAGGTGATACTTTTTGGTTTTGTTTATGCGACTTTAGTTTTTTATTTCCAGATTTTGTAAATCTTCACATTAATAGGTTGAGCCTTTTCACCATTTCAAGTTATAAAATAGGGTGTGTAGAACAAAAACACAAATACTTATCCTCATCCTTAATAGATAAGATGCTATCGATAATAGTCAGGATAATTTTAAAAGAAGTTTTATTGTCTGCAAGGAAATCTATGGATATGTATGTATGCACTTTTGAATTTGTGATTCCAAACTTTAAAAGTAGCATTTCGTGATAACTACAGTGATGTACTACATACCAGTACATCTCTGATACGTCAACAACTATTACTGTTCCATAAGTTTCACCTCTTCTAACATTAACTGCTTTTACAAATTTCGTCCAAAGAATGGTTAATTTTATAGTCTAAATTTTATCTATTTTAGCTTTGTCTAGTTTTAGTATGAAAGTATGTACGGCTTTTGTAGACGCAAGGATAGCTTATGTATATTTTGTCCGTTACGTGATTTTCTCTAAGAAAAGGCATTATGCGTGGAGTTGGACTGCGTTCCACACTCTGTTCTGATCTGCTTGTGTGAAAAAGCGGAGAGAAAGTAATTGACTTGAGTTTGATTGTTGACTAATAAATAATTAGAGAAAGTAATTAGCAATACAGTTTACATTTTTTATTGAAGCATAATTAAAATGGAAATCCTGAATGGTCACTGCACAGTAGGGACTTTAGTTATAGCATTTGAGAGAATTTAGAAAGTAATTGATCAGTAGACGTACTTAGACACAAACAACGTTCACTATTCTGTGATACGAACAATTCTGGAATTCTTTACATATTTTTTATATTTCTCATTTAAGTCGGGGTACAACAAATGTTCTCACCAAAATGATCTATAACGTTACCTGCAGGCCAATAGCGGCCAACGACATAGACCTTGTCACAACCATCTCTCTTCCCCAACCCGTAACCCACTTGTTCAACTCCTTTCCACATACTCGCTGTAAAGTGACCAATATCAACGAACAGTTGATCATCTCCCTTACCTTTGTACTCTGGCCAGGGATATAACCTGATTTCTTCATACCAATTGTTAGCAGCACCCAATGCTTGATCTTCATCTGGAACGGGAGCCTCCATTTTTAATGGCTTCGCTGCAATATTTTCTCCCATACGTTTATTTTCATAGTCTCCATCAGGATGAGTCGCGGGTAAATGATCGGCAAGGGTGAGGTCTCCGCACTTAGCGGCAAGGTGATCAGCCCACTTTTGAGCACGTTTTGAAAGCTCCTCGTTAAGCGTCATTGGTGGGGAACCATGACGATCTCGGTTTTCGTTTTCCCTGTTGTAAACTTCGTTAATCCATGGATGACTTGGGGCACTCCATTTTTCTTCCTAAAATGACAAATTTTCATACAATTACAGCTTGGTACGATTTCAAATTTCAAATGATAAAGTTTTTTTCAATCAACTAACCATTGCACTCATTGCATCTTGACCGTGAGCCTTTTCCATTTGTCCGATCAAACAATGTGCCCATCCCTTGTATGTATAGGATCCAGACCCGTCTCTTAAAGTGGCGCTATAGTCCTGTCCATACTCCTTTTCAGGATCATCGAGGTACTCGTTACACTGAGAATATTGCGTGGACAGGTACTTTGGTACGGTTTTCTTAACGCTTGATCCCATGTTGGGCTTGATGGCCTGGTAGTCACCTCGTTTAATGTTCAATTTCTCGAATTGATTCATTTTATTTTTCAAACTAAGATTCTTAAAGCAGTTGTTGTACTCTGCGGACTTCGTGCTGTTGGTTGGCTTGATTTTAAGGTATTCATACCAACATGCTCCTTGTACCGATTTTGTGGCCATGTCCCTATTAACAAAAATTTATACTTTAAAGGTCCATTTTGCAAATTAAATAGACAGATTTTAAATCTTGACTTACAATCCTCTTTCAATGTCCTGGGCATGCACACCTATGTTTCCCAAGCAGAGTGCCGTTGCACATATCGTTAATGCCAACGCCAACCGAGCCATTATGAACTGCAATTTACAAAATGAATTTCAAGGATCAAACTTTGGAATCTAAGAACGTTTGTATGTAGTTTCCAAAAGAGAGATCTATTGTTTCTGATGATTCTTTCCAGGTATTCATGTGCATTTTATATGGTTTCTCTCCATTCACAAAAAAAATCGCAGACATAGGTTATCCCGAAACCAGACAAGGTGCCTATCAAGTTAGATTTTCACTAACAATTTATTTCCATTTTTACTGCCGGGTTTCACCAACCTCGTGTTACTTCATGACCTGAAACCTCTTCACTTTAAATTCTCCGTTTGCTGCCATGCAATAAAAATGATCCTCGTAAAAGTAGGAGGGCACCACGATTTGCAGAAAAAAAAGAACCAGGAAATATTAAAGTTTAAATTTCCAGTTGAACTCTTCTTAATATTAGTAAGTTTACATGTAATCCTGTTGGAAAACAAGTACCTCTAACATTTATTAAAAATTATCTTGGAATTAAAATTTAGTAGACCAAATCAGATAACTAAAGTTTTCATGAATGCACAAATTTACATACATACATTACTTTTATCGTAGCATTTAATACATGTACCATTCTGTTGCTTGCACCAAAAAAATATGCTGCATCTTAGTTTAATTTTTTTAAAGTTTGTATCAATTTTCTGAAGTGAGTTCCAAAGATAGGCATATGGGGAAATGGGAATAGCGGTTGCAAAAGTAAAGGTTCACGCGCAACTGCATTTATGAATACATTGTAAATGAAAATTAGCACGAAATGTTATATCTCTGATGAATCTGCAAATTTTTAAACGCGCGATTATTGCGATTATGAGAACAAGATCATTCACTGCTTAAATATTAAATACCATGTACCATGTACCATCATGTCAACAATATTGCATAACTTGATTTTTATGCTGCGCGTAGTTGTCTGCTGCTGGGTGCAACTGTAGTATTCGTTGTCCATGAAATATTGGTGAACTATTCATAAATGTAAAGTGTGAAGTGGGTGGTTTTTTAATTTAATATTTGCGAGAAACAAGGTCTGGAATTAACTTCGTTTTTATTTGATTTTGTTGCAAAGAATGTAGTCAAGTAAATGCTGAGAACGGGACCAAGAAGCTTGTACTTTACTTTACAGTGAATGCTGCAGAAAATACTAGAAATGCACCACTATACATGCATTACATGCATACATTTTTGATGGTTGTTTATGTTATAATTGGTTTTCAACTTAATAATGAATTATCAGGTTAAATGTTGATTACTTTAATGGCACAATGCTGATCAAAAATGCAGTGTTATGCATGCATAGTAAGATTT
The DNA here is from genome assembly GCA_034693345.1 of Entomobrya multifasciata. Classification (NCBI taxonomy): domain Eukaryota; kingdom Metazoa; phylum Arthropoda; class Collembola; order Entomobryomorpha; family Entomobryidae; genus Entomobrya; species Entomobrya multifasciata. The sequence goes on from JAQFXM010003534.1 coordinate 8,943, forward strand.
TAAAAATTATGATGTTTGTGTAACTAATAATATAATTTGCGGAACATTTTTGTAAATATTTCACTCAAATACTTTTGCAGTTCTTTATGGGATAAAAGAGAGCATGGTGTAAGTATTTTTTGACACTTTTTGCTTTGTTTATACGACTTTAATTTTGATACACATGATATGGTGGCACACATCTCAAATAGATGTAGTACAAATGAAGGATCAATGTGGAATGTGGTCAAAATTATGGTAAAATCAGAGCTCAAAATGTTGTAGTCTTGGTCATACGGCATACTGTCACTGTCTATGACCAATGCTAAACACTTGATTAAAAAAGAAAGAAGATTTTTACTCGTTTTATTATCGAAGGAGATCTATGGATGTACATATGCACAATGCACAGTCACATTTTTTGAATATAATGACAGTCATGCTTAAATTTTTAAATTGAATGACAGATAAATCAGTTCCTGTCTTTTAAAGATTTAAGGATTAAATAAGATTATGCCATTTTCCATTTCTAAACTTTTAAACATACAAATAAACTTGAAAATAAAATATTTTTAAACAACTAGACTATAATGTATATGTACATCTTAATGCTTAACTTACTATATGTTCGAAATAAATTTTATACTCTTTCTACAATCAACTGTCTTAAAATACGTTTCATGTATTTCAAAGAAAATGATTAATACTTTAAAGATTACTATCTACTTTATTCTCTTCATCATCGTTTGAAGATGCGGTGGTGGTAGTCGTTGAAAACAACTGTATTGTAATGGGTGATGCGCTCTCGTCATATTTTTCCGTTGTTGTTTTTATCAGCGTTTTTTGGGTTGGCTGTGTCTGTTGGTCATTTCCTCGCAAAGCTGTTAGCCATCTCTGAACACAAAAAAATCAATTTTAAATATTTTTTAACTACTTGTTTTACTGTTACCATTTAAAATTCAATTGTACTTACAGCAGCTTCCTGGCCTCCCTCCACAGTTTGCAAGTTTGCAAGCACATGATTTAAAGCCGCCATAACCAATTGTCTAACCGGGTGCATTTGCATATCTCCCTCACCACCATTTTGTCCAAGTCCACCAAGCCCAAGTCCAGCAAACCTACTACCTAAATGGCTATCCATTAGGGCATGATGACGATGTTCAGGCATACCGTGAACACTTGACCTAATCGTATTGATAAGCTCGTCTGGGGAAACGATTCTCATTTGAATTGTTTTGGGCATTCTAATAACCAATTAAATTAAATTAGTGATGGCTACAGTAATTCACTTTCCACAAAATACCCTCTTTGTCGTGTCTTTATAAAAAACTTACACATTATCATCGTTCCCCTGCTGCATATTGGCAAGCCCCAGTCTTTGACGAAGTGCTTCAGTGACTAAGTCTTCTTGATGTCTTATAATTTAAAAAATTAAATTTATTTAAATATGAGTACACCAATTTATAAATCTTACATTAATTTTAAATTACATGTAAAAGTTTACCTCATATGATGATGTGGCCTTCCATAAGCCATTGTGCAAACCAATCCCACCCCAAAAATCACAGTTAATGAATTATTTAACTTTCCCATTTTAAAATCAAACTACTTGGCTTTTATTTGTCCAGTTTAAAAATTTTAACTAGCAATTTATTCCTGGAGAAATTATTAGATGTTGTCAGTTGTTCTTCGAAATCTCAACTGAGTATGTCCACCATAAACCTATGATTATTTTTTGAATGCCCTCTGTTCGTCCTTAATTTAAAATTCTCATTCAATTTATCTTAGATCTACGCATAAAATATATAGATATAGCTTGATAGACCAGCGGCATTCCCTGCGAACTTGAAACTGCTACAAAATTTCCAGTTTAATTTCCTCTTTTACTTTTTAATAATGACTTTTTACAGAAAACCTTTACATTTATGCTATTTTTTCCTTCGTATACATGTACCATTGTATTGTGGTCGGTCAGTGCATTGGTCATCAACATCACACCATTTATTTTTTCACATTCAAATTTCTTTTTAAAAGCCAGTTTACCTACATTGTATAATCCCCAATTATCAAAGTCAAGATCGTTTTATTTTCGCATGCACATCAAACCAACCAGCGAACCAGTGTGAATGCGTCATTATCAACTTTACCGACAGGAAAAACAATGAAACTGAATACGGATTTATACTACAAAGTACATCCACTCCACACATCCCACAATTTCTTTACATAATTCATCAATTTCAGCTCCCATTTGATTATAGTTCATAGTTTTGTTCCAGTTCACATTTTCTTACGTATAAAAAACAGGTTTTAGTTTTTTTTTATCCCTTTAAACTGTACACTAAATATACTATCCCTAGTCCATTTTTACATAAAATGACGTCTTCAGTCCAAAAATCCTGTCATGGTCCAGTAAACCCGAGAATTCTTTCGCACGGAACGAATTGTCAAAAATAACTTTGTAGCCAAGTACTACGCAAATTACACTTCTCAACAGAAACAAGTATATAATTGCGTGGCTATATACCTTTTAGTATATAAATATGTTGCTCAATGAACTTATCAGATTGAATCCTTTTCGCATAAAATTCGCAAGAAACTTTTAATTGTATCTTCCTTTCCTGCACCAACCAGATCTATTCTGATAACTTATGAATTCAAGATAATTTAGCTTTTTTTTGCATTTTGAAAAATTGCATTCAAACAATGGTTTTATTAAGATGCACGTGTGTTGATAAAAAATATTATAATGACTTCTTATTTACTTTAATGAACTCATTTTATTTGTTTATTTACAATCACATTTTACATTCATAATCACTCTATTCATTTATCTTAATTAACATTTTCAAAACAATTGCTCTCTCTTTAATTAAAAATTGTAGTATGAGTAATACCGCGAGTCCCTGTAGCCATCTCTGGGCTCCAGCACATTTCTTTGATACTGCCCCACATAATTTCCAGCTGGAGAGTACCTGGCCACAAGGTAATATTTGTACTTTTCACAATTTGGATTCTTTGCAAGTCCATAACCCACATACTTTGTGTTTCTCCAAACAGTTTGGGCGAAATTGCCAATTTTTTGGAAAGGCAAGTCATTTCCTTTTCCAACGTATCCCCTGGGGAATGGGTAGTCCTTAATTTCTTCGTACCATCCATCTGCTGCAATATAAGCTGAGTCTTCGTCTGGCATTGTAGGACCTGCAGAAAGGGACTCTCCTGTGACATTACCCATCCATCTTCGGTCTCGATCGGTGTTTCGGCTGTGAAATAATCTGCATTCGTGAGCGTTCACCTCAGCCCATCTTTGAGCAGCGTCTGTGAGCTCTTTAATGAGAAGCATTGGTTGGGATCCGTGACGAGCACGGAATTCGTTTTCGCGTTCAAGAATTGTTGTCAACCAGTGTTTTCGGGAATGGGTCTTTTCGTTTCTCTAATTAAAGAAACGATTAATTAAATTTATTTTTTTGAAAATAAGATTGACATGATTTTTAAATTAGTTGTGTAAACTCACGATGGCTTCAATAGCCTTGCTTCCAAACTTTTGTCGCAGTTGGCTAATGAGACAGTAAGAAAATGCTTGGAAAGGATACGGAAGCGGCTCTCCATCGTTTAGAGCATCTCCTTCGTTAACCAAAGGGGGCTTTTCGGGATCATTTAAGAAATCACTGCATGTGTGACGGTACTCTGTAGGCAGACCACCCATCGCAATTTTATTCAGCCACTCCCCAAAATAAGCCTAATTTTTATAAAAATTGACACATATAATGCATTTTGTAGATTATTTATAAAAATGAGAATCAATTGAAAAATGTTGTCTTTTAATTACCAATCCAGTGTCGTCATCCTTAATATAATTTTTAACATAGTCTGCCTTGCCGAAACAATCCCGGGTGTAGGAGTCGCTACTCGTATGTGGAAACTGTTTCAGTTTTTCATACCAACATACAAGCCCATAAGCTCTTGCAGCCATTGTCCTGCAAATAATTAAATGATCGGTTGTATATTTGTCTATTTAAGCTTACCGATTTCAAATGATATAAATGTAAGTTTTATAAAATGGGTTCTCACATTCCAAATTCAACTGAACTCAAACTTTGACCTTCGGTTCCAGGCACTAGAAAAGTCCATGCTACTAATAAAAGCGGTGACACTAATCGTGCCATTTTGAAAATATTTATGTTTTAAAAATAATTTAACTAACTACAACTTAACTAGCTTGGTAGCATACAAAATCTAAACTAAAAGAATCTTTGTTTCACTTTTTTCAATTTTCAACTCTATCCTCCATAATTGCAGACTGGAAACTGAGCGCGGCATTGAAGAATTTCTTTACAAAAACCTATAATTTCCTTTAACCCTTTTTCTTTCTAAGAATTAATTCGAATGCTTGTGTAATGATGACGATATCGTTTAATAGGTACATAAAGCACATAATGCTCATTGTGCATATATCCTCAGGATATTAAATTAAACCAGTTGTTCTCCATCTTAAAATGATATCCTCATTCATCATGACCTGGCTTGGCTAGCTAGGATTTCTCACTGATAAGCAACATGTCTTTTCAGTTTTTTTTTCAAGTAATATAATCAATTTTGTGGGGGTGCGTGTGTATAGTACGTAGTATGGAGTTGTGCTATAAAAAGGTAAATCTACAATAGTAAAAAAATGTGTAACAGCATTTATCACTCAAACACCCCAACCAGCAAAATCATGTAATTAAATTGTAGCATCATATCATACATACGTGCAGACTGGAAATAATCAGTAGGTATCTTCCAGTATCATAATTTACCTACTAGCTTAAAAAAAGATAATATGAGAATCTAGAAAAAGATTTTCCTATTGACTGATCATTCGGTAGCGAGCGTAGCAAACAAAAAAAATAAACTTAAAAATAAAATATTCATCATTAGTAAACTTTTTTGCTATCATGTAATGTAATCATAATCATTTTTTAAATCTTTGGTATCTTGATAAGCTCATTAATGAGCATAATTTACTACAATCGCTTGATGCCTAGCTGGAGATTAACCTGAAAAAATTAGCAAGTTCCAGTTCCAATTAAAAACTTGGAAACGTAGAAACTTGTAAAATGCAAATACAGGTATAAACCTTGCCTTTGGCTTGTATTTGTTGTTACCACCTGCTGGTGCGATAAAAAATGGCGAACTTAATAAATTATTAGAGTCAAAAACAAGATTTTCCGCTGCAATGCATATTTTTTTGCTTTTATAAATCATTCATTCATGAAATGAATAGTTGCTCATCTTCAACCTGTTGGTTTCTCAAGTCTGGACTGCAATTAACTCAGGTTTAATTACTGAGCTTCCTTTCCCACAGTATATCATTCTACCACCACCACCATGTTACGTATGCAGGATAATTAACTCATTTAATGAAGAAATGCTAATATCACGTTTGACGTATTTATTTAAAGATTTACGCAACACATTGATTTAATGTTCGGACGGAAGACATTCAATTGCTCTTCCTTACAACTGCAGTTGTTGATCGTTTAGATAAAATTGCATTTTTAATGCAATGAACTACATAAATTATTGGAAAAATAAAAAATAAACAATGGCTACTTCATTTTCATAAAATACTGAACAATAAATGCCTAATTAAACATTTAAGACTATTGAAGAATGATAGCATTAACCATTAAATTAAATCAAAGGTCAGTAATATAATTTTCATCTGTCAATCACTCAAATTACCAATACCAAAGCAATTAAAGTTTAAACAAACAGGTGAAACACCTGAAAAGTTAATATTTCATATCTTTGTCCTTGTTACTAAGGCGCTTAAGCTTTAAAAAATTTAGTATCTTGTCAATTTCGCTTTAAAAGACATTTATTAGCTCTCTCTCACTTCATATTTCAACGCGGTAACTTCAATGCAATCCATTTCAATACAACGGAAATGACCTGCCAATAAAATCAGTTTGATATATTATCTATGAAACGCTATCATGGATATTTGCATTTCAGTAAATAAATTGGCACAGTAACCATGGCCATTGTCACTAATTACGAATTGATAATACACATTCCAGAAAACCCCACCCACAAATGGCCCATTATAATAATTATAATCAACCAGAATTCAAATTTTTGTCTTAGAAGTTCAGTGCGTTAAAATGTTCAAATTTCATCCAAATTTTCTTTCCCTCACACTAATTATTCTAATAATTCCACAAACTATCTTCGCAGGAAACATTCTATTTTTCCACCTAGTTGTATCACAAAGCCATCGCATATCCATTTGGCCATTGGCTGAGAAGCTTGCTGAAAACGGTCACAATGTCACATATATATTTCCAATGGAACCTCGACGACAATCACACCCAAAAATTGAGGAACTAGTTCCTTCAAAAATGATACCAATTCTGGACCAGTATGTCGGAGATTTCGATATCAATGTGCGTCTCAATGGTACTATGAACAAATGGCTTTCAGAGGTCTTCACCACATCAACAAAACTATGTGAGGCATTTTATGAAAGCCCTGAAACTCAACAATGGCTGGCCAAGCCAGGTCTTCATTATGACCTCATTCTGATCGACGGCTCCATGGGAGAATGTGCTTACGGATTGGTCCACAAATTTAAATCAAAACATATTATGTTTTGGCCAAATGGATATGGTCCTTGGATGTGGGATGCAACTGGTCTTGTGCCAGAATCTGCAAGTATACCAGATTCGTGTTATTTCAACACAAAACCTGACCAAATGAATCAGTTTAGTAATAGGCTGTTGACCACGTTGTCAATGTATGCGTGGAGAATTGGCATGATTTATTTCATTAGACAAGTGGAGCCTATGATTCAGAAAAATCTTAACATCTCTGCAGAAGATATGCCGGATTTTCTGGAAATTGAACGAAATACAAGTCTCATTTTTGTTAATGCTCATTTTGTGGAGGACTATCCAGTAGCGTTGCCACCAATGGTACAATCATATTCCGGACTATGGTGCAGCAAAGAAAAACTGAAAACGAGAAAGCCACTCCCAAAAGATATTGAAAAGTTTGTTGGAAACAATAGCGTTGTTTATGTGAGTCTGGGAAGTGCAGTGGCTTCATCCACAATGCCTGTATCGCTAAGGGACCAGTTCTTTGCAACTTTTGAAGCATTTCCTGATTTGAGATTTTTATGGAGGTGGACAGATGAAAAGAATATTCCCAAAAATACTCCGAAGAATGCAATGTTACGTCATTGGTTTACACAGAAAGATATAATGGCGGATTCCAGAACTAAAATATTTATCACTCAAACTGGTCGTATAAGTACGCAAGACCCACTTTGTCATGCTGTTCCCATCATAGCTTTTCCAATATTGGGTAAAACGGTTTTTGATTCATTTAAAATTGTTAATTGATATGTCTTTTATTTTTCTGTATCGATATTTGCAGGAGATCAAGATTACAATGCAAATAGACTGGAATACATTGGAGCTGCCATTGTTCTTAACATTGAAAACCTAATTGCATTAATTTTACAAAATGCCATAGTAGAAATTATGTCTAATGAGAAATACCAAGTTAAAATGAACGAGCTTTCAAGTTTATTTCGAGATCGTCCTGTGGACCAACTAGAAAATGTAGTTTATTGGACTGAATATGTACTTCGACATGACACCACTCACCTCAGACCATTAGGAATTAATCGTTATTGGTACGAGCGACGCCTTCTGGATGTATACTTTTTCTTTGGATTGTCATTTTTTAGTGTAATTTTTATGGTATATTATGTATTTAAATTATTTCTTCGCTGGGTTAGCTGCAAGGGCAAAATAAAAAAAGATTAATTGATTTCTACTTTACTTTGGCTAGTATGTACGTTCTTGCTATTTTTATTAACTCTATGAGGGACATATTGAAGTAAAGGTATGAATGCAGCCATAAATCAATTGGATTCAAATTAAAGGTGGCATGATATGAAATTGGAATCAGTATTCCGTCCAACTAAAGTAATGATTTAATCTTAGAAAGCATCTCGATTTTAGTAAATCTTTGAAACAAGAATATTTTCATTTTTACTGTCACTTATTAGGTCAGTCTGGTTAATCAAATTTAAGTGAGGAAATGGAATAGCCTTATTAATGAGAGATTAAAGTAGGTTGCAAATTTTTTTTACGCCGAAGCGTTTATGCTGCTTTGAGCAAGTAACAAATTTTTTCATATGAAAGTTTAGCTTCGAAATCAAATACCCATGATGACATAATGATGATGTGTCAAGTCAATGACTTAAAGCTCCCATAACAAAATACACGAGCGTGTGTGTAATATTCCTCAGATTGCTGAGCTGTTACTTGTTAGTTACGTTGTTAGTGCTGGTAATTGTTACCAAAAGAAAAGTTCATACATGTCCATTTGCCCAAACTCTTGCATATTGCATTTCATGACCTTTTCCATTTTAAATCCATGCATTGCTTCAACATGAACTAAAAAGATGTACCATTGAGATCAGACCAACAAAAACTGGCTTGATGATGATAAAAAAATCAATGCTATAATGGGATTACTGAAGTAGACAGTTCATGTGTGTTTAGTGTCATCCATGGGATTTTTACATGGGATCGGATGAGGAACAGGTGCTGATTTTGCCAAACACTTCATTCCACAACATCAACACGAGTTCGCTAGTGTGAGGCGAGTACAAATGATTAAAATTTTTGTTGCTGTACTTGTTAAAAAACTGAGAATTCTAGTGCTAAAAAATGTTCAATTTTTATCTTAATTTGTGTACAAGTGCAATAATTCTCATAGCAAATTTGCACAACGTACTTTCAGAAAATATCTTATTTTTTCATTTACTGGCTACTTCCAGTCACCGTACATCAATTTGGCCATTGGCTGAAAAGCTTGCCGACCAAGGTCACCATGTCACCTACATATTTCCAATGGAAACTCGACGAGAATCTCATCCAAAAATTGAGGAACTAGTTCCTTCCAAAGTGATACCTATTCTTGACAAATATGTAGGAGATTTTGATATAAATGTACGTTTAAATGGTTCCATTAATCAGTGGACTTATCAAGTCTTTAAAATTTCTGTTAACCTCTGTGAAACATTTTACGACAGTCCTGAAATTCAAAAATGGCTTGCCAAGCCAGGTCTTCATTACGATTTAGTCTTTATAGATGGCACCATGGGAGAGTGTTCTTATGGACTTGTTCACAAATTTAAAGCAAAGCATATTATATTTTCTCCAGTTGGTCCGTTTCCATGGCTATGGGACGCGACTGGAATCGTGGCGGAGTCCGCCAGCGTACCAGACGGATTTTTTCATAGAAAACCTCAAGATATGGATAGCTTTGTGAGTAGATTGTTGACAACCTTTTCAGTTTGTTTATGGCGTATAGGACAACTTGATTTTTTGAGACGAGTGGCACCAATCATTCAAGAAAAACTTAACATTGCTCCAGAAGATATGCCAGATTTGCTTGAGATTGAACGCAATACAAGCTTAAATCTTATAAATAGCCATTTTATCGAAGATTATCCTATGGCCTTCCCTCCAAACGTACAGTCATATTCTGGTTTGTGGTGTAGCAAAGAAAAACTGAAAGAACGGAAATCACTTCCAGAAGATCTCATAAACTTTATTGGAAACGAAAGCATTGTGTATGTCAGCTTGGGTAGTGCTGTTGCCTCGTCTACTATGCCATTATCATTACGGGACCAATTTTTTGCAGCGTTTGAATTATTTCCACATTTGAAATTTTTATGGAGATGGACGGATGACAAGAATATTCCAAAAAATACTCCGAAGAATGTATTGCTACGTTCTTGGTTTCCACAGAAAGATATTTTGGCTGATTCCAGAACCAAACTGTTTATCACCCAAGGTGGCCGTCCAAGTACACAAGAAGCTATTTGTCATGCTATTCCAATGATTGCCTTTCCAATTTTCGGTAATTAAAAATTAATGAAATTTATATTATGTTATTTAAATTATAACTGGCATTATGAACATTACATTATGTATGTGTGTCTTTGAATTTTAGCTGACCAAGATCAAAATGTCAATAGACTAGAGCATATTGGTGCTGCCATCGCATTGGATATCGAAACTTTGAGTAAACCCATTTTACAAATTACCATATCTTCTATTGTGACCAACGAAACGTATAAATGTACTTTAAACAAGCTCTCAAGTTTGTTTCGAGATCGACCTGTCGACCCATTGGATAACGCTTTGTACTGGACTGAATACGTTCTCCGTTATGATACCCGTCATTTGAAGCCATTGGGAATGAATCAAACTTGGTATTCTCGTCGATTGCTTGATGTGTACTTGTTTGTTGGTCTAGCCATAATAAGCATTGTTTTGATGATGTTTTATCTATTAAAATTATTCATTTCAATTTGTTGGCGTGTCTGTAATAGCATGAAAATAAAAAATGATTAATTTTAGATCCCATTTAGATGTTACACATATGCGACAGCATCTAGTTTGATTTCTGGGATAAAAGGTGCTAGTAATGAAAAGATGGAAAAGCTGATCTCCGGTATAAAAGTTGATATTAGATTGTTAACGACAACTGAGAGGAGATTCCAGATTCGGTAATCACAAAATACGATTCATTATTAAATAAATGTTTGCATGTCTAGTTTAAAATTAAATAATGATATTTTATAACATGGTTCATTCTTTTAAAGTGTGTATTGGAACATTTTTCTTTAAGGATCCATTTCAGAATAAGAGTGAGAGAGATTAGCTGTAGTGTCTTCTTACAAATTGTTGGCTTTAATTTTCTTGAGATAAAAACACATTCTATTACTTACGCATAAACTTGAAATAGAATTCACATGGTCGCATTTTTTTTTACAAAACACACCGCACGTGGTTAAAAAATGGCAGGATGTATTATTACTCCGCGGTCATCATTTTTTGTAGGTTCGAATGTTTTTGGATGGCTTATCTCTAAATAATCTGATGCAAATGACTCTTATCGCT
>JAQFXM010003535.1:0-19890 GCA_034693345.1 Entomobrya multifasciata
TAAATGGAAATTCTATTACTCACTTTACTGCGAAACGAAATTAATTCCTACTTCTCTATACCGTATTGGAATAAAATGTACTGAATTATAAGCGCATATATTATTTCCCAAGAACGATTTAATTATTGGCACGTGTATTCATTTACACTACAGTAGCATAATAAAGACAAAAATTACGAGAAAGAATCTGATAAAAAGAGGGAAATTTCTCTCAAAAACTCATATTCATCCAGCTTTGACTAATTTTATACAATGAAAAAGTATACATTTTCTTTAGCTTCTTTGGATAAGTAGTTTCCACAGGGAGCAGTTATGTTTTAGTTAAGCAGATAGCTGACTACAGAGACAACTATATGAATTGAAATGTATATCTGAATATGAATGTTCTGTTGTAAAGACAAAAGTAAGTAGTCATGTGTTTATGTACTTTGTTTTGTTATGTCGTACAATTCGTGTATAATCTAGATTAAATTTATAGATTTTACAGATGAAAATGTGATGAAAATTATTGGGGTAGCTAATTCAAATGTTTGGTTCTTCGTTGTTCCTGAATCAGCCAATCGAGCCAATGCATTGAGTCAAATGATTTTGTCACTATATAATTTCAAGATTCGCTTAAAAAGAGTAATTAAATTCATCTAGTACCAAACAATCATTTCACACTTAAGTCATCATCGCACGTGTTTCACAATTCGGGTTTCCAAAAGTTTTTGTTTGAAAAAAACGATATGAATTTTTTTCTTTATCTCAATCAGAGTATTTAAATAACAAATATATAATACGACACAAGTATAAATTATGTTCCAATCGTATGCATTTACTCAAGCGTCATATTAAAATAACATGAAAAAACATACCATTCAACATCGGTCTCATTCATCTTGCTTTCCTTCCTCCCGAACATATCCTCTGTTGATGGCTAATGGCTACGACGCGAAGTAAGGTGATCACTGAGCTTGTTTTTGTTTACATTGAACAAAATTAGTAGTCCGAACAGAGAACCGGTAAAGTAGCAGACATCGGAAATCACTTTTTATTTATTTAACGATCAAATTTTGTTTAGACTGAAATTATTGGATCTGAAAACAGCATGTTTGCTTCATTGTATCATTTGTCTTTAACCGTCACTGGAATATTATTAAAAGTTTTATCTCAAGTTATCCCAACACAGTTGCAATACATTGCAATAATCCTATGCAAATAACTTAACCTACCTATATTCAATTCGAGCTATTTATTGTAAGCAGGAAGTCATCATTTAATATATTTTTATAGTAGCACTTATTTTTGACGAGTGATTGCACTCAATAATCGAAAACAATAAATTCTTTGTTGATTACTTGCTCAAGCACATTACTGTTCCAATATACAAATCAATTCTACATCGTTCAGTAACAGGCACAAGCATTCCTTTATCATTCTTTTGGAAGATCACTGTTTTATTTAACAGTATTACTAATAGTAGCACTTATAACTTACTGCATACACCGTGAAAATGTGTGTTACGAATGAGCACTTTCACATATTATCTGGTTTTTAATCTTCGACCAACAGAAAAACACCAGCTTGAACTTTGAAGATGTATCTATTTGCATAGCAAATACCTATACATACTTTGACTATATGCAGCAGCACATCTACGGGCTAAATTTTTCCCTTTTAAACTGCTACTTTCTTTCATCTTTGTGTTAAAAGGCTTGTTTCACTGAATAAAATACGACGTATTCAGTGTTTCAATCATTTCTTTGAAAATAAATACAACTCTGTTCAGAGTTCAGACCAACAAAACACCGTCATTTATCCTATTACTCATCTTTATCTGATTCTTATTGAAATATGAACTTTTATACTAGCTACTAGCTATATTTCCTCTTTCTAAAATTACTACACTATCTAGCAATAATGTGTTCTTTTTATTAAGGTTGTCCGCCTCAAGGCATGGTAATAATGGCATCATTCAAATCTCTCTTCAGTGAAATAAATCTATACCATGAAAGGTTTTAGTACTATAATATTATATTCCTTTCATTTTTATACAGTGTCTATTATATAAAGTAAGGAACTAAGGAAGTTTTGATACTGTAACAGTTGTAGTTATTGATAGCTATTACTTCATCATCTTGCTGATGACAAGTTAGACCGAATAAAGTGAACGGCGACACCGGCAAGGATCATTGGAAACTACTTTTCAACAGAATTCGCTTTTGTGAATTAAAGTCTATACTACTCCGTTTATTGCTTACAATCAATGCGTAGTCTTTCTATTCACTCATGTTTTACAGTGGTTCATTGTGCGCACAAACAGGATATTAGTCTTTTTAACAAGTGAGTACGATAAATCGTTAATCATTTTCTTATCTCTTAAGACACCTTCATTCAACTTATGTATGTTAAGTTGTAAAAAGCTACTTAAAGTCGTTTTATGGAGCAACGCCAAAAGTAAAAGTAGTTAACTGCGCGAGCGAAGATCTCATTTTATTGATTGCAAATTGATATCATTGCATTTACAACGTGAAAAGGACAAGGGGATAAAGAGAGAATGGTCTTCTTGGATCTGGTCACATTTTAATACCAATGGCATTTCCTTCCTCTGGGAAAAGTTGTCACTTCGTTTTCGTCCTTCTGTTCCCTTGTTCTCCTTCTCATCTGGTTAGGTGAACTGAAAAAAATAAACCAATAAAGCGTATCGTTTCATTGGAAGAGTTTTCTTCAATTTTTAGATCGGGGGTTTTATGCGTGTGCTTGCACACGACAAGTGAGTAAGTCATCATCCATCCTACTACTATAATACTTACCAAACTTCAAATTGCTTTTCTCTTTCTGTGTTATTTACTACAACTCTCATTTGTATTACATGCCTTTTTTCTCTTTTTCAGCTTGTATTCACAGGATCACAAAGAAATACTGTTTTTCTACACCATGGGTCTTTGATCAAAGAAAACATCAGAGTGAGAAACGCGTGTAACGTGAAATGTCAAAATAAAGAAAATAAAAATGTTTTCTTTTCAAGTCTCGCTTGAAAATAAAACGGTCACCAACAAGCAAAATATAAGACGTGGGACGACTTTTCAAGTTTACGTCCAGCATCTTTTTTGTTGATCCAATCTGTCTCATGTATTTTCTTTTTTTCTACTTTATTTCTCCGCTATAAACTATATCCCTTTCATGCAAAAAAATGTCCTGCTCTATTTCCTCCTTTTTAGTTTCTTCCAGTCAGATTCTGACACTACAAATACACATATATGACAGCAACCGTAAATCGCAGAACAAGCAGTCATATTGTTTCTTTTTTGCGAATGATCAGCAACACCAGTTTATAAATAGAAGTCAGTCAAAGAAGAAAGGGAAAACCAATTGCGCTTACAATCAACTAACGCCACACGTACTTCTGAGTTCCTAAGAAAAAAGCTACTCTATATAATTTTCTTTCACTATAAATTCAGCATTTTTTATGAAACGAAAAAGTACAAATCGATTCTTACATCAAGCAAACTCCACTTCATATAATAAGACTTTGATAATGATGATGGTGAAGAGTAAGATGATGACTATGAAGTATACAAAGGACTTTCCCTATTGAAAATCTGTAGACCATATACATTTTTTACAATACTTTTGTCTATCTAATTTAGCAAGTTTGTTAAGTATGTACATGCAGTATAAATGTTATCTTATTACAAATATAAAGCCTTGCGTATAGACATTTAAAGATAATGATCAACGAAAAAGACTTTTCCGGAAGGAGGAATATTTTCCCTACAGAAATAGTTATGGCATGTCTGTTGTTATTGTGGTGGGTGAATTTTCTCCGCTAATTACACTTCACGCCAATATTTTTCCTTATTTTCTCTTTTCATTCCTATTTACAAAAAAATCCTATTATATAAGAAGGAAAAGCTGAAAGTAATCAACGATTAAATACCTACGTTTTTATTGCTGTGTGTGATGGAAGACGGAATAGAACACTCGTAAAGCCTAGGAGAGTTGTGCATTACAAAAACTTTTCTCTTGTGCGAAAAGTTTGTGTTTCTACATATTAGACAGATATTTACTCAATATGGAAAAGAAAATATGTAGGTATTTTAATATGCAGTGTTACAAAAACATTTTTATCCCATTTAGCATTTCTTCTATCAAAATAATATTACTTTATTTTTTGTCCATATTGTTTATGGAATATGTATGAAAATCTTTAATCGCCTATAATCTGTAATGTTCTAGAACTACACCTGAGAGTTCTTTGACTTTTTTTCATTTGAAAATCTCTTCTTCTTTGCAAATTCTTTACACAACTTTTTTCCTTTTGTTGTAGTACAACATTTTGCTTGGATGAGTCAAGTTAGATAAATAATGTTCAGTTTTTTAGTTCTATCAGTTCCAACTTCCTAGTTTGAAGTTAACATAATGAAATTGGGAGCAAATGTGGAGCGAGATTTGGCAATATGATTTTTTACTTTTAATACATTGGTAGAAACAAAGTGTGTGAAAAGTCAAAACACTTTGCATACTCACAGAAAAGCATGCAGAAAATTTCCTCAGTACAATTTTTAACATTTTTGGATTTCCCAACGTAGCAGTAAAATCATCAAAAGAAACACCGAATACGTATAAAATGAAAATAGTAGTGTGGGTGATTGCATTGCAAATCTCGCGAGACCACACACAAGTCAGATAAAGCTGTTATTAGAATAGAAAAGAAGGGGAAGAGTTGATTTGTTTATTTTGATTTCTTCTAAGAAGTACGCAGTACATTTCATAGGTAAAAACGTACATATAAATTGCCTGTATACAGAGCAGAGTTATATATACTTTAACAAGTGTTATGCAACTAAAATATATTTATAATACATAAAAACGGTAGGTTCTTACGTTCTTACATAATAGGAAATCTCATTATTTCTATCCGTCCAATAAATACTTGTTCCTAAAAGAGAGCATGAGCATTTCTCTTTGCAATAAAAATCGTCTAAAACGATGCATTTGCATCAACATGTAGTATTTGTAGAGATAGCAGAGAACAAACACACTTGACTTTATACTTTAGGGATACGTCATGTCTTCCAAGACTTTTACATCCGTTCGGCGTTTCCACACCCTTCCCAAATTCCCCTTTTTTCTCTTTTTCTTCGTCTCTCACTTTTTCTACTGCTGTAACAACAGCTCAAAGGCAATCAACTGTTTTTGAATATGCTAATAATCGTATTAGTAATCGGTTATGGTTAACTT
This sequence comes from Entomobrya multifasciata, assembly GCA_034693345.1. Taxonomy (NCBI): domain Eukaryota; kingdom Metazoa; phylum Arthropoda; class Collembola; order Entomobryomorpha; family Entomobryidae; genus Entomobrya; species Entomobrya multifasciata. The sequence goes on from JAQFXM010003535.1 coordinate 5,227, forward strand.
GAAAGAAAGAAAAAGAAGATGAAAAAAGGATAAGATTTAATGTTTATGAATGGCAAGAAAAATAAAATAAGGGAAAAACAAGGAAAACTTAAATACACACAATAATATTATATAGACCACAAACTCAAGTGTAACGCAACGCAACTTTACAAGTTTTTACATGCAAGTTACAAACGACAAAGCTGTGATAATAATGATGATGACCTGCTTCTTTCTTTCTTGAAAATTTTTGCTCAAACCAACTCAGCATGTCTGTTTACTACACATTTTATACTTGAAGACACACAAGAGAAACAAGAAAACACAAGTTTTGTAAGACAACGATGATGATTTGCCTACGTATAACTTAACGAACATAATAAAAAATTCCTTCTTTTCAACTATTGTAGAGCTATTCCGGTAGAATTAACATCAACTTCATTTTATCTACTAATAAGTCTACACATCTTACATCAGCATGGAAAATTGCTGCTAGTATAACTGCATTTTACCCTTACTGCTGACTGATTGTTTTTGCTTTAGGATGTAATTCTTGGAAAATGGATAATGTTATATTGACGTCCTAAACACTTTATAGTGTTTACTACATCTACACAATATTAACTTGGAATTATAGTGGTGGTATGTATGATGATTATGATATGATGGCGTTGGCGACGATGATGATAATCGGGTGTAGGCAGATTTATTTCGCTATTATGCATGTATATTATATTGGTCTGAAGGGAGATTAGTAGTTTTTTCTCTTTGAAATGTTTTGTGTAACGATAAAATGTTAGCTGTTAAGTAATGGAATATAAATTGAGCTGAGTGTTTCATAAAATTGAAAAGTAAAGTGAAGGATATAGTGTGCTGCTCTACTGCGGCTACATTTCTTCACACGAAATAGCATTTCTTCTCCTTTCTGTCATTTCATGAAATCGTAAAGTTGTTTGAATGGATTCCCTATGTATGTACCCGACCGAATACATGAAACTCACTCAATATCTCACCAGGTTAATATTATAGAAGCTTCTCACTTATCTGGAAAAAGTAACTGTTGAAACATTGCTATATGATGTCTAGTTCTGGCTCTTTTTTCATTGATTTTTCTATAAGTCACGCAACGATTCCTCGCTGCACATTAATATTGATAATAACAATGACACAATTTATGTCGCCCATCAACTTTTCCAGACCACCACCACCACCTTCGCCATAAAAAAGCTCAGAGCATAACAACATAATATTTTTAGAGTAAAGATTTTTGCACGCTTCCAAGAACTTCTTTTTGGACTGTTTTAACTGAGATTATTTTCTGTTTTATGGTGGATTTTAGTAAAGTTTCATGCACAAGGCCATCACCATTAATTCCACGATTCAATAGAACAAAGCATCATATAACTCTTTTATAACAAGATAGAATATTTTAATCTGATTTGTCATTCTTCACTCTCCACTGGAAAGTTGTATATATGAATGACATGTACTTAAATCTGAGTAAATTGCATTTTTTTCAAGCTGTTCGTTACATCAAAAATGAAAACATTGCAAACTGCAAACTCCTTACACAGGAAATATCTAAACCCAAAAGTACTGGTGCTGTCCGCCTACAATAATCCACTAATTCCACAGAATAGCAGCTCATTATAATGAATATTCCAGTAAAACAAAGTCGTTTTTAATGAACAAATCGGTTTTTGTGGTTTTCAGATAAAGCATTACAGAATCAGAATCGTTTACCAGAAAAGTCGACCACAACACGAGTGAATATGTTTAACTTATAAATTACTATTAGTTTGATCATGCATTAATTTACTACAATTACTTTAATAAAATTGTATAAATTACCATTTGATGACATTGATGATAGAATAGCACATCAAAAAACAACTAAGTTGCGGTTGAATTTTCGTATAATTTCATATTTGACTTGAATCAATCTCACGATTACGTTTACATAATACTTTTATAACGAAACCAACACTATTCATATCACAAATAGATTGAGTTTTTATGAGTATATATATCTCACTACATACTTAACACGTTATTATTGTGCACATGTTTTATTGGATTTGTTGAGAAAGATTATGATATGCAGCAATAAAAGTAAATTGTCTTGCATTCATACTTAAAATAAAGCGATTATTAGTTTAATAATCTATTTTGCACTGCACTACATAAAAGATTAAAGTCAAAAGAGATGAAAGATGAATTAGAGAAATACTCATTCTTTTACGAGGGTTTATGACGAAAAGAATGATGGAACAAGGGAGTTGGTGAGAACAAAGTCGACGCACCGGGCTTTTTGAGACAACAACGAAGACAGACGGAGGAAAACCAGAGGGGCTTTGACAGAGGCACAGTTAGGCTCACAACTGAAAGAAATCCACAGTTGATGTGGAGTAAGGTATGCCATCATCGTCATCATGGTAGTGGTATTCGCAGTCGCAGGCATTAGCCTCCTCTTTTTTTCTGCATGTGTTTGTAAGTTGGGAACAGTTTAGCTGTTGTTTGGAGCATTTTCTCACTTTTGCACTTTTCTCGACGAAGTTGGTGCTACTGCTTGTTTAGCTATTTGCAAAGCAGGCAGGAGGGCCGTAACGAGAAAATATAATTTTGCTTGCTTCTTCTGCTATTTTGCTATCAATGTGGTAATTGAGGTGCACAATAGAGCTACTAACTACTAACAACCTAAAGATATATTCTATACATGACCGACCGGTAAAAACTAAACCTAACACATTTATTGAGGAGTTTCGAAAGAGAGAAAATATAGTGGAATTTGTCTAGAAAATTTTAGAAACGAGCATAATCGAAGGTTTTTTTGCTCCCGTGTCGCTGCTAAATGGCAGAAAAAAGAGCTGACAAGGCTAAACTAATGCGTATCAAAATATTTTGATGTTTGTGTATATGTACAATATAATACGCACATAACGCCTTTTTTACGTAGCAAAATTGGTAGATTACTTTTGCCAGATTTTGACAAACCTTTTTGATGACAACACATATTACTACAGCTTGAACGTGATTAGTTGAAGTGAAGAGCAGTTGCTAGTTTGACATGTCTTCAAAATGCTTTCTTAAGCTGATTTGGTCCTTTTGCGTGGTAGAAAATCAGCATAAGAACTAATGAAAGATTTCAAGTAGAGTTGACATACTCTTTGTTCAGCGCTTACAACACAACAACGAGTTCTTTGTTCTTTTAGCGTTTGTCCTTTATTAAAAGTTAACCATAATATGTAATACGCAAAAATATTAAAAGTTCTCCAGAAATAAACATGCAAGATAGGAATGTTCATACTTCTGGTAAAGTGAACTTGTACACATTTTTTGTAATGTAATATCACAATTTATATTTGACCTTGGTTAAACATCGATCCCATCGTCCCCCCACGAAATCTGATGTGGTAAAAAGATCTAAGGAATCTGACAGTACGGTTAACATTACAAAACAACAAGTAAACACAATTTTTCTTAGAAATCCATGCCTGGAAAGGAATAGCTCTCTTTTTTACTAAAAATATTAGTGACATGACAAGATGACATAGCAAATGGAATACCTTGTTTCGTTTGAAACGATTGTTATTGAAAATAGCTTGGTTTATTACGAATATTGGGTACTAGCAGAATTAATACTTTTAAAGCGTCTTTCTTAATATTACCTTCACATTTTGGCTGTCAAACATCAAACAAATAGTATGAAATATTATATTATCAAATCGTTTTATACATCCAAAGAATTAGATTATGAGATACGATTTACAAAGTATTGAGTTTATATTTATACCAAAGTATTTGACATAATTACACATGCATATTTAGTTACGTTTATCGGTTTAGCTCTGACTGTATTTCTTATTCTCATTGATTGCAATGTTTGCAGTCGTGAGCGCTGTATTTCGTGCAAAAAATACTTAAAATTACATTTACTTTAATCTACTTAGCTTTGATGTTACAGCTCAAGAGTATTATTTGTAGACATGTAAAAGCACATATTTTTTTGAATGCGGGCACTGCGCATTTTAAATTCATTTTTTACAAGAGTTCCAAGGTTAGCTTTCTCAATTCACCAAAACCGACTGATGCAAGATGATACTAGACGATTGCTTATCTATTCATGTTCTTCCTGAGATACGATAAGAGTACCTATACAGGTTTCTGTATGTTTGACTTTATGACAAGTAGTAGAGTGGAATTATTTGCTACTTTGGTGGAACTACAGGAGTCTCCATGTAACATTCATGTCAATTTTCTCCGCGTTTCATTGTTGTTTGCAATAATACTGTTTGATATCATATTGCAAGCTATACATTCTGTTATGTCAGCTCAACTGTGTATGCATACTTATATTATATTCCATAATAACATTGTTATTTTAGGAGTATGGTTTTGCTAGAATGCAAGATATCCTTTAATATGAATCAGTAGCAGCCGCGGAGAAAAAAAAATCGCAATTTTAGGCCAGACATTTATGACATGCCATAAACGACTCGTCACATACATCCAGATAAACAATACTGCTGTATAAGGTAGCAGCACGCAGTTCTCCTATTTCTAATATCTTTTTGATGTGATATTATTATATATTTAAGCGTGCATCACTTGATATTACTGTCACACCGTATAGCCTACTAAACAACGTTATACGTTATTGTAAACTCTTTCTACTTCATTCTCTGCTGGATGGAATGCCCAAACTTGACACAAATATCCATATGATACCTTTTTAATGTCCACCTTTCCACTTTGCACTTACCATACCACTGGCCGTCTAGAAAGTTGTGTGTGTTGTGCGCACAACAAAGCACAATAATAATATGGTTCCTCTTGAAACGTGCTTGGATGATGGTCTCTATTCAATTTTGTTGCTGCTTTCTCCACCGCTTGTATGCCTTTTAGCTACTTTTGTCATTTTTTCCTCTCTCCCATTGTTGTTGTGTCACAGCGTTTTTACTGAACTATAACCAGAAGCAAAGGATACCTTTGGCTATTACTGTGTCGTGTATAATAGGTTTAAATGAATTTTATAAACTTAACTTTCACTATGAATTTATACTGTTTTTGAAGTATCTACTAAAGAACGTAATATTAAATAATAAGTCTACCTTTGTCCTTCACTACTGGAGAAACCGGTATGTGCTTTTTGACATATACACTGTACACTCTTGTTCTTGTTGCTTTTAAAATATACAATATCACAGAATAAAATTGTATCTTATGCTAACTTATATCCGCTAAGAAACATGCTTCTTTTTTATAATGTGACCTGCATGAATGAAGTTGAAAACTTTGTGTAAGTTAACGCACTATTGAATTCTGTCCAGGTAGAACCCAAAGTCGTAAATATACATGCATACACGTAAGTGCCCCAAAAGAATTGTTTTTTTTTCTTCCTCTTCTTTTCAGTATTTTATGAAAGCTGTAGTTTCACCATACCCATTGTATGCTATATGCAAGATTTTTTAAATGGAAACTAGGCAGAAAACATAAGTTGTTGGTCGGCTGAATTTATTCTAGAATTACATAAGATATGTGTATATATTTCTCTAAGCTCTAAAGGATGCATTTTCCCTAAGGTGGCACAGTTGAGCCGTTGAAGGAATCTTCTTAAAGTAAATAAAAAATCTTTACTGTTACCGATCTACTTTTTCTCATTTTAGTTAAGTTGCTCTAAATTGTTATGCAATGTAAAATACTTGTATACGATGAACAAAGGACGTACCTGAAAAAATATCAGAAAAGTTTTTCAGTAGCTTCGTTATATTATATGGATACGGGGAATTCTGCATGCAAGTATGAACCACAATAAACTTCTAGGATTTTTTAGGAGAAAATATAGTGGGCTCGAGCTGTCTTTGGGTGCTTATGTATTTTGAGATAAGAAATATTGAAAACTGAAACTAAATTAATTTTGAATTTCCAAGCATCCACTTTAAGTTTATTATTAAGATTCCATGTGCTACACGACACAGTGTATGAGAAACATTGTCTGTTGTGTGGTGAAGTGAACAGGAACTGGTTATTGTGTTGGTAATAATTATTTACTATTCTATCCTTATATAAGCCATATATTGCGAAATTACATGGTGCATCGTAAAAACCTGCTTTTCCCATAAGTAATGAAGGAAATAACGCTTAAGGTGAAAATTTGGAGAAAGCTAAATTGCTAAGTGTACCATATTTTATAATGTGCCATGTTATTGTACCTTCATCTCAAAGAAGCAGGTCACTTTTTTAGAAAGTAAACATGTAAATCCAGATGACACGCCTCGTGCAATAAAAGGTACTGTTTGGGGCGTTTTCCAATTAAGGCGAAAAACTTTTTTTGTTGCTTTTAAAAATCCTGTTGTGTGGAAATGTCTTGCATAATTGATCCTACAAGGGATTGTGCAAAAAGAATATTTTGCGACTTTACTCGCTTTGCATGCCTGCATGGCAATGTGAATTTTTTAACATTCAATTGTGCTGTTCAATGAATGTCAATTTCATGCAAACTGGTATATGGTATTGCGAATACATGGTGAAAACAAGATATGTATTCAAGAATGTTGTTCTATTCGCTCTCACTCAATTCACAATGGTAAAAAATCAATAAAAAAGGCTAAAAAGTTATTTACGGGGTGACGTGAAACTAATTATGCCAGCTGCGAAGTGGCGAAGTTTAGTTTAACAGTTTATAGATAATTGCGCTGCGCTAGTTCTTAATAAATTATTCCTTACTTTTTTTAGTAAGCCGAACAAAATGTGTATACATCTGTACATACCTATGAAATTAGCTGTGTTCGAAATATTTGTCATTGTTCAAAAGAATTAGCAACGAATGTCCTTGATTTTAACGTAGACGCTTTTCTTACAATTTAAAAAAGTAAAAAATAAAAAATATTACAATGTTTGTAGAGCATTAATTCTCGGAGACAAATAAAGCTAATGCATTTATCGTTTCTGCTGCCGGATGGCCATTTCCAAAATATTTCTTTAGAAAAACAAAATTGAATTGCAAATGGAAATACATTTCATGAATAAAATTCTACAGTCCAGACATCCCAAGTCTGCAACAAAATAAGTACAAGAGTTCAAGAAAATAGTATAAGAATATTGTTTACAGAAGAGAATTTTCATAGCTCTACATAATATGTATTCATAGTACGCATTTCATACTATAGCCAAGTGGCTGTGTGAAAGAGAGTAGAGTTATAGACAGGTTATTTAGGAGCAAACACATACATAACACACAGCAGCTTACACGACAAACATAACAGAATACTTGAGAGAAAATAGCCGTCTCACGATTGCTGCACATTCAAAAGATCCTACGAAGAAAACATATTGGTGTGCTTTCTCGTGGAAGAAATTTTCTACAAATGTCTACTGATGGAATGCCAACAGACCAGTGGTCAGAGTCACTTTTCTTTAAGAGTACAAAAACTGAACTGTTTGAAACTTATTGTTGACAAAGGAATGCTCTTTTGCGTATTGGTTCTTGTCTCTATAATCTTTGATTTCAGTAAGACTAAACTATATAACTATTTTTTGTGGTATTCCACACCATAAATGTTCATAATGTGTAAAAAAAATTGTGCTGGTATTTTTTACGGTTATAAATTTTCTTAAAGAAGTATTTTTGAAACGTTTTTGGTGATCTTTCGTTTGGTTCAGAAGTCAGAGAAGGTTTCGTTTTGAGCTAGAATTTGGAATTTGTTGCTTGCGAGGATGGAATAATAGATTGGATGGAAGAAATATGAGAAAACGTATTTTATTTTCTAGTTCAATTATTTTGAATTGCGATTTTATTTGTGGGTGAGTTTTTGGTTACAAAAATGTGGTTTGTGTGAACATAACTTCAAATCTATGAATGTATAAAGTTTATACTAAACATATATTTATACAGTAAGATGCAGTGTTAATCCAATCGGAATAAATTTTATGGGAGATCTTTAATTAGTTTTAAATCTTCGTACAAAGCAATAAAGCTAGAATTCGAGTTGGATCAACATTTTGTAACGATAAATGCAAGTCTCGGGTTGCCCCAATTCGCACACATGAAAAGTTGCGTTAATTCACCCCGTGAAGTATTTATATTTGCTCTTTGTCTACGAAAATAAGCAATACTTCGAGTTTAGTAGTTTTTCATCAAATAAATTATGCATGTACCAATCATATAGAGATAATTGCATCCAAATCGCTACTCTAATTTTCAAAGCCCATGTAGGCCATGTTTAATAACTGGCACATTTAGTATTTAATTCGTGTGACAATTTACAAACAAGTTGTAAGGAAGAACACGAAAAAGGCTAAGGGTTACCTACAGCCATCTAGTGATTTGATAATACATTGCTTCTAAAGTACACTCAAATCTGCAGAGTAATTCCTCACTGAGCCGCTTTGTGATGCTGTATGTATTCCTTTAAAATGTTTGGTTTTTAGTCGTAACAGATTTAAGGAATCCCTTTTCCCATAATTGGATAAAGTACAAACTATATTTTGCTTGTTCAGCTTATTGAGTTTGCTCACTGCTTTCTCTTCTTTTTCAAAAAAATAAACATAATTATCTAAATCGTTGATAGTTAGCCATTACAAAAACAGCATTCGCATACTGTACTATTATTGTACATGTACATGTTATGATGTCTAGGTGCAAAACTTGATAAAATCACGTACTGGTACACAAAATCCGTGCTAACTTTTTAGTGGCTAATTAAGTTTTCATTGGCATATCAAAATTCTAACAAATATGTTTTTTAACAAGCATTGGTTATCAAAATTAAACTTTGTAGGGATCCTTGTGTCTTTATTGAGAAGACCTTTCGTGTTAAAATGCCTACCGACTGCGTGCAAAATTTGGCATAATCGGTAAAATATTTATGTGTTTATAAAACGAGTACAAACCAACGTAGTTATACTTTTAATTTATAATGTATCTAACATTATGACATCCACGCATGAGCAGAATTTGAAGAATTTATCACAAAAGTTATAAATATATCGTTGTTATTGTAATTTACTTCCCATCATCAACTTTAAAACTTTGAAAAAAGTATTTACTATATTACTCCTCGGTGTAAATAAAAAAATATCCAATATGTAAGCACGCCAAAATGTTTTTTTCTCATCATGATAATGTCAGAAAATCACCTCCTGCTCATATTTAACACAGCAAGTAGTCATTTATTTTTTTGCTTCAGCACATCAATCTGTCTATATCCATTAAAATGGTGTTGTCGTGCGGTAGAAATAGTCATGAGAAACTTTAACAGACTCGAGAGGGATGGAAAGATGTGTACAATTTTAGTTTTACACCAAGAAAAATAGGTATATAATATGCAGTAGTACAATATTGTTAGTTGGCCCTTTCTTCTTTTAAAAAATCCTAAAACGATTATATTTTGTTGTTATATTAGCAATCTGCCAACAAAGTGTGAGTCTGTCTGTGTGACTGTGTGTGCAGTAGTGGAACGTGTAGCCAATCCAATCCAAAAAGGTTGATGTGTGACAGCAAACAACGAGAAAAATACATTGGGATTTATGGTCCGCTGCTAAAGAATATCGTTCCTCAGCAGGGGTCAGAGATTCCAAACATTTTGCAATCAAATTTTTCAACAAAGTCATTATGTTATTACTATACGCGTTATGAGTGCCATCAAAATTAAAATTCAACAACAGTATTCGCAAAATTCAATAGCTGTCAGAGAATTTGAGAGAAAAAATGTGGACTTTATAAAGACGAGAACAAAAAGATCATTCTTAATGTACAAGTATAAAATGATAATGACGATAATGATAATACTATCGAGAAAAATGCATAATGAGCTCAGCATGTGAGTTCTTGAGAAAGAGCCGCACCGCACATCCTCTTAGAAAATGAGTAATATTCGATATGATTGTTATTATTATTATTTCAGGCAATTCAAAAAGGAAAAGTGTGCCTCCCTCAACAGAATTAGTTGAGATGTGAGATAAATTTTGCGACTATGATGGCTTTGGCTTTTTTGTGCGTACCAAAATTTAAACCAAAAAATACCAAAATATATTAAATATAAAATTTGTGCCATTTTTATAACGGTGAAGCTGTATGAATGATGTACTAATATTTAAAACAGCATTTTCCCACATGCACATGGCAAGTTAATATATAAAACTATATAAATGGCGAACAAGATAATACATCTTTGTATCGTAGTATCACAAAGAATTTTTATCTGTCTGAATATTAAAATATCAACTGCAAACCGTTTTTTTACATCAAGGTTCAATTATACTTTTCACACTCTTGCCATGTTATTAGCAGTGTCCGTTCCCCCGCCTCTTCATAATAAATTGCTGAACCCTACTTGTCAACAAATGCAAAATATGAACATCTTCTAATCGTGTTGCTTATGATGATGTGTAGAGCTGAGGGTACGATGCGATGTGTTGGTTAATATGCCATGCTACATCACGAAAAATCAAACCACTCATGAAGATGATGTGATGCGACCATGTAGTGAAAATCTCAGCTAAATTCTACATCACCACTGCAAAACCTTGTAACAAAAGGACAAACTTCATGTGCTATAATAATGTGTTCATTCATTCTCGAAAAAAACAAAGAATTTTTATTTAAGTAGAGGCGTGCATATATAATTTTTCTTGTAAACTGTGGCATCTCTGTATAATAATTTAGGATTAATGGATATTACTCTACTTTGTCGTTTTGTTGACAGTACAGCTCATGTTTTCCCCTCCCTTTACATATCAACAACATGTACAAACATTGTATCGTGATTATACATATTTGATTTCTAGAGCATAATTTGTGCGAGGGTGATAGTGATGGACTATAAAGCAATAAACAATTATGTTCACATTTGTGTTGAAAATTGCGTTAATGTCTAATAATTTTAAAGATAAAGTTACAACGTTGCATCACTTTGAGGCATGCTTTTTTGCAATGTAATATCCGGTAAACAAGAGCCACTTAGGCATTTCATACGCATTCTGAGAAAATTGACACAATCCCCAAAAAATGTAGAAACATATTTCGGATTTCAGATCGTGTGTCATGATTTGAGGCTGGGCCTTCTGCCATACCTTAATATCCCGTTTTTTAATGATCAGTCCCTTAAACTTGGTGTGATGATGATGGGGGTAATAGCAATAATGACACATGACATGAGTAATCAAAACCGTTGGCAAACTTGATGGTTTTGTTGACTACAAAATGCTTTATTTCATGGGATGTTGCGTTTAGAACATGGTCTATTATATTTCGTTTTTTTTTTGAAGATTACAAAACATTATTGACAAGTTATAGGCGTACTTAAAAGTTCCGCAGTTTACTTTGTTTCTGATGATAACACCATAAAAAACTTACCTTTTTTATTGAAAACAAGATATCTCCTCTTCCCAATTCATTAGGTAGTTAGACACGCATGATATTTTGCAAAAAAAATTAAATGCAGGTATCGATGTCTGAAGTAGCCAAGTAGAAAAGCAAGTAGCAACACCGGCAAAACACTAGATTTACAACATTATAGAAACGGTGAAGGGGTTGAAATTTGTCATTAACCATCACCTAATATCATATCATAACAATATATTGATATAGTGAGTCGGCGTGCGGAATGCAGATGGCTGCTAATGGGATGGGACACACTTGCCTGGTGGATAACTTCAAGTATCGAATTCTTTTTTGAAAATCCTTGTACCCTCACGTACATGTTCAGAGTAACAATTTACACACCCAGCCTTTTTACTACCAATATAATATCCCAAAACTCAAACTAAAAAGAAACTTTTTTTTACTTCTCCTTGCATGTAACATTGGTCAAACATGAATATTCTATAATATTTTTATACTACATTCAAGTTTGTTAATCATTATTTGTTTGACTTAAATGTGTTTTTAGAAAAATGCGGAGCTGTTCATCATCATTTTAGTCGACCTGTAGATCATGTCGAATTACATGCCACATTAGCAAAGACTGTGTACTTATTTACATGTGTTTTTCTTCTTGATTATGGTGTTTAACAAATAGAAAAGACGTTTAGAAGAATGAATGAGTAGCCTTTTAAACAGATTTGTTTGTATTTGTTAGCATAATTGTTCTCAAGTAAAAAAGACGAACTTAAAATGTCAAAACTTTTCTACGCAGAATTTTTAAAGTTCAATTGAATTAAAAACAAAGCAAATTCTTTTATTGTATTTCCGGTTTTAATCCCATTCTTCCAGAAAAACTACATTGGCTAATCTAATCGTTTCTAATCAACACTTTTATGATAGTACCATCATATCATGGATCAAGATGAGATCGACACAGGAGTCCACAGCCCACACACAAACTATACGCAATAAAGAGTGCGTCACTCAACATTTTTATGTATGTTTTGATAGCTTAAATAAGTTCCATTGACAAAACAAGCCAGTAAGAGATAATGGAATCCAACAAGTTGAATTAAAGCCTGCGTGAAAGGTAGTGTGTGTGTTCATGAAGAGAAACCAAAGTATAAAGTATTATTGTCTAGTCACGATTTGTTTTACCAGAAGTACTACAACGTTAACATTCATCATCAAGTGGTAGTAAATTCCTTATTTTCTTGTAATTTGACCACCACGCAAGCCTACGACACCTCAATAAATAGTACAAACATTGCTGTTAATTGTGAAAAAGTAAAACATTTTGTCGATGAGTAAGAGGAGCAAGAGTGGTTGGTCATCATCATAATATGTATACTTGATAGTGTAAGTATTTTTCATCTCAATGCATCATTTACACAAACAAAACTACATACATCAGGTAAACAGCTACTAACTGACTATAACTCTTTTGTACGACTCTGTGAGAGCAAAGTTGTTTGCAAAGCGGTAGGTTGGTTGTTTAGCAGTAAGAATTTTTTGGTAAGCTTTTACTTTAAGTGCGTCTTTTACAAGTTGATTCTCTTCTCTCTTGATGATCAGCATGTGCTCTTCATTTATAGTGTTTTTCTTGAAAGAAAAAAGAATAAAATGTGTAGCGTATATGCATTAACTTTTATTACACTTATTTATCAAGCTTCATAATTTATGTCTAAAGACCTATTATGATGAGATGGATTGTAGTATAGCAGTGCAAAAAGGCTGTGTGTATAATAGCTTGGTTTGCTTTTCTTTACAACTTCTGTTTTTCAAGATAAAATTTCAGAAAAAAATATTTTCATAATACGGGAAACTTGCTATCGTCATCTATCGAATAAACATTTACCCAACAAAAGTGAGATAAAATCTGACAGAGAATCAAATGGACTGTATATTTTATCAACTTGCATATCAACAATGGTGGATATAAAGGATGCTATACAGTGAAAACAGAATAGAGCTTGTATGAATTATCTAGTAGAAAATCTTGAGACGAATTTATGAATATTATATTGTCCGTTATGGGTATAGTGTATAGTGATTAGTGATATCAAACAAGGTACGTAGACGTCTGAATATCTGTTAATATAACACGTTCCAATAACAACATTATCCTTTCACCCTTGCGTCACATTACACAAGTGTGAGTCTACGAAAATCAGTCTGGTATTTATCTGTTCTCAATGCAATGCATTGTTATGACTTTTTTTGCTAGAAATATACATTCATATAATAGTTGTGGTTTATCATTTCACACTACTGTTTGCTGATTTTTTGTTCTTTTTACAAAACCTGCCAACTAGGAGGAGAGATCTCGTTATTGAAATTATATTTTTATAATAAACATAATATATTGTGTTGTTTCTTTCCACTTTTTGGCAAAAGTTGTTCAAGTTTTTTTCTTCTTTTATTTGCATAAAAACAGAAGTCTTGATTTTTATTGTTTTCATTGGGGTGGCCTCATTATCTCCTAAAAATTGCGATCAGCTTAACTTCTGTGCTAGATCTATGAGAGTAATAAAAGTAATATAATCCTGTACGCTAGAGGAGAATTTTTCTGAAAGCAGTTCGAAATATGAATGACAGTTGTATCTTGTTATTAGTTGAACTACTGTTGGTAGTTTAATCTTTCCTCTAAATACTTTAACTAGAATCAGATCATATTCGTTTCAAAATATATAAAATATAATAATAATAAAATTTGAAAATGAAATTTAATAGAGTTTCTTTCCTAATTTTGTTTGAGCTAAGTGACAAAATGTTTTTTACTTGAATAAAGAACTTTATACCTAGGAATAAGATAATTCCGAATCGGTAGATGTAGGTTTTCGAGACATGGAGAAAGTAATTGAAACTATGAAATCTGATGTGTGAAATATACATGTGATGATTTTTTTTGGATGAATGGAAATCATTAAAAGTTTGTGGTGACAGATCCAGTCATGAATAATAGCTGCATTTAAATCAACATTGCAAAGTTTACGACAGAAAGCCCACTGCTATTTTAAAATCAACCGAAATGCATTTCACGTTTTCAAAAATCTTGTAGTTCATGAATGAACATATTACTTCGAATGTTGGAAGCACAGAGCAACCATGATATCATGATATCTTGAAGGGCAGTTGATCGATCACATTAAAAACCAAATACAAACCCTCATTAAACTACGCATACAGTGAAAATCAATTAACCTTGTAATTTCAATGTTTGGTCTCCGCAAGTCAGATTATCATCAGAAAAATGCTTTCAATAAGATTCGGCATTTTTGTTCTTATTCGAAAAATATGTGACGTATCAAGTGATCAGA
>JAQFXM010003536.1:0-19884 GCA_034693345.1 Entomobrya multifasciata
CAACAATTCCATAAAACAGATTGCCTGAAGAGCATTGAATTAGGCTTATACGTAATTGAAATTCTATTACTATTCACTATGTAGACAACGCATCTAGTAATATATATATATATTCCTGATCCCCTTGCAGACAACGTGTAATTTTCGTCACATTAATCGAAATGTAGCCCGACTACAAGTACATGGTTCATGTTCATCAGACAAAATAAAATGTTTCAATTAAAATAGAATGGACTTTCAAGGGTAAATCTATTTTTTGCCACGTACTTTTAATTCCTAACTTGTGCATTTCGTCGAGAGCAGTATTTCGCATGAACTACAAATGAGTGATGTGTGATCTGGATTGGATGGGGGATGTATTCAATTGTATAAGCTATAAACGGTGCATGCAATAGTTTCATCATACCCATTCCTGCCAATTTTGCTATTCATCTGGCATGGCCAATAAAGCCCTCACCAGTCCCCTAGACAGTCCCCTAATGAAAATCAAAAACGTTGCCCTCCTTATCGTGTAAGTTTTCCCGTAACTCATCATAACTGGCATACAACTTCTTTTGAACTTTCCCATCATTTTCTTTTCCCATGGAGATGACCACTTGTGTAACCTCCAAGAATTTAAAGTTTTTGTTCCATTTTGGAGCAAGTAGCCTCCAATCATCAGCGCACCCGACCAAAGTATGAGTGCAGCTAGAGCCCAAAATATCATTAAAATGAAGCTCGCCTTGTCCAAATCATTGCCATGTCTGATAAGCACAAAACTACTGAACACAAAGAGAAGCGTGGCAATGCTCTGAGCAGGCACTAGAAAACGCCCAAGGCATTGATTTACTATTTTAATTTGTAATATCTCCACCGCCCTGTACATAATCATCAGATTAGGCGATTCTCGTAACTTTGCTATGGTCTTGTATCGTTGACGACCCATTTGAAATTCATGTACCAGTAAGGGCGCAACAACGAATCCATAGTAGTAAGTTGGCAATGCCGTGAGAGTGAAATTAAGGTAGTTGGTCAGCGTATTAAACAATGTGAAGATTTGTAAAGCAAAGTGATGGTGAAATGGGGAATCTTTGGTTAAAAGTACATTAGCAGGAAGATTTGGAGTCAACGGAAAGGTAATGTAAAAGGTACAATTTACAAGACCTGCTGAAATAAGGCTAAGGAATAAGGATAAGCCCCCGTATTCAACAAGTTTCATGTATTTGCTTTCGTTTGGCTTTAAGTTGGGAATAAAATCCCCTGGAAAAATCAAAAGATAATTTATAAAGATAAATATGTATGTTATGATAAAAGATATATATGTTTGAATAAATTTTAAAAACAATAAACTTACTGTTCATCTGTCTTAGAAAGGCCATCACAGCATTTATCGTCTGAAACCATTCCTCATCAAACATGACTGTTAGACAGTATGAAATAAGACATACAAGAAAGGAAATTGCTATGGAGAACAAAATCCCGAAACCTGTCTTCTCCTCCTTTTTTGAAAATATGACCAACTGTACTACTTGAAAAGAGATCCATACAGCACATATGAAAAGGTTGAAGTACAAAAGTTTCGAATTTTTTTTTCGTGGCTTTACAAATATTTTAAGAGATGGATCCCAGGTGTAAGAACACACTCCAATACTTACTAACTTTGGGCACACCACTTCAAGGAAATGGTAGGCACAGTTCCGCAACTGAGTTTTTCTCTAATTACAATTACAATTACTAATTACAACTCCGAAAATAATTCAATTACTAATTTAATTACTTTCATATTTTGGTGGTTCAATTACAATTACAATTATAATTACAATTAATTACATTAGTCAAAGTAATTAAATTACAGGTTTTACTAAGGACTTTTTATGGGTTTTAAGGCCAAATATAAGTTTTACATAACAAAATAAGTAGTTTGTGCATATTTTATGACCAAAATACGCAGAATAATTATAAAAGTTTAGAATTTAGTGATAAAATAGCCAATATTTTCACAAACAGTACTGTTTTGTTACAGTTTATGACAACAAACATGGCAATTTTGATGAAAAGTAATTAAATTTGTAATTAAACTGCATCGATAATTAATTACTTTATAATAAAAATACTGTAATTACAATTACAATTCTAATTACAGGCCAAAATTTTGAATTTAATTAATTACTTTGCGTAATTATTATTTTTTTGGTGTAATTTAATTGTAATTAAATTGAATGTAATTAATTACACGTAATTGATGCGGAACTGTGGACACTTTTTCAATTATGAATAATCATATGAACAAATGCAATAAATCTGCAATTTTATTACTAAGACAAGAGGCCATCAAACTTCACGCAATTCAAAAACTGTTGGAAAAACCTAGTTTCATGGGCAAAGATGAAATCCTTAAAAGGTTTTGGGGGTATCAGTTTTACGGATATTTTCCTTCCAATTTAATTTTTCGTGTACGATATATCTTTGAAGCTGGTATATTTGAGTGGTGGCAAAAGTACTTCGACTACGCGTATCTTTTAAAACTAAACGTGCACGGTGACATGCTAATATCCACTAATATTCGAAATGCGACTTCAAAAATTGGTGGTGGGAAAGCTGCAGTAGCCATTTTGACATTAATACCTGACGTTGGTTTTCTTTTGTCGTTAGCTGTATTCATTTTTGTGGAAAATATTTCACGCATTAATGTTGGAACACCTTACAAAGCAATTATAAATTTTATGGAAAAGAAAAGCTTGGTGAGGCATTTGATTAGGACTCATGGGTTACCTGAGAAGAAGGCTGATGAGAAGGTGGAGGGGGAGGAGGACGAGATGGAGGGGACTGGGGAAGGTAAGGGGGGACATGACGTGGAGGAGATTATTGAATATGATGAGCAGGGTAAAGAGGTGGATGTAATTTCTTCAGTTTAATTTTAAGATAATAAATAAATATTCTGTTGTATATGAAATTGCAATTATTTTTTTAATTGTGAAATTAAAATGGAAAAATAACCTTTATAAATAAGAATAACTTTTATATGGGCCAATGGCGTCCACAGAAATAATCATAAAACTAAGACTGCACACCTTGGCAAAAATGGTTTGGGCGAATACGATTGCGTTATTGCTTTAAACATTTTATAGCCATTTACGTAATAAATTTCGAGATTGATACTTTATTATGTTTCTCCGACATCTTTAATGTCATTATAGCTAATTTTAATTGCATAAAAATGTATTTTTTTTCTAACGTGTCAACTAAAACGCTACCATTGTTTCCGTTTAAGGAAGAAATTCTTTTATTCAGTGCCAAATGGGTTTGATGAGCATTGCCAACCTAACAGATTGAGTCTCTTGAGGCCACGTAAGGCAAAGTATGACAAGTATGAAGGTATTATGGTTTAGTATGTCTTGTTGATATAATTAACAAAATTTTTAATTTAACATTGATGCCGAAAGGGCACATTGCCCCCTTCGAAGACTAAAATATTCCGTCAGCGTTAAATTTTCTGTACGTGGAGATAATGGCGCATTTCTCCTGTACACCATAGTACAAAGCCGTAGAACAAGTGTATTCCATGCCCCAAAGGACTCGAATAATCTATTTCATCTCAAATTGATTTAAATTTACATTGTTTGGAAACAAAATATCTAAAAGCAGATATCTCTACAATTGTTTAATGACTTGGTCCTGCTTACTGATTTTTTCCCATTTCAGGTTAGTTTACAATGCTATGACCTTTTCATATCAAATCTGACTGCTGATATTCAGGGGTTGTATTTAACTTTAATTTTTAAACATGATACCTTTAAATTGAGAATGTTACTTGTTTTACTATAAGCATTTGGATGGCGAATTTGAGTTTTCACCAAACTAGGTCATTTAGAAGAGCATTGGTTTAATTTTAAACCCCCAAAGCTTATCCATAAGATTTCTTTGTGGATTTTTTACCCAACTATATGATTTATAAGAGTGCTGTGAAAATGACTTTACCCAACTAAGTCTTTTTCTAAGAGCATTGGTTTGATTTTTCAACCCAACTTGGTTTTTCAAAAGCGTTGTTTGATGTTTTACCCAACTGGTTCATGTGTTAGCTTCTTTTTTCATCCAAGCAGGACCATCATTATAATTTGTCGCGTTTAAAAAAGAAAATATTAGCTTATTTTAAAATTCACTAGATTTACGTTATCAATTTCAAATTGCATTTTATTATTTTTTCGCTAAAAGGTAGCCATTTCTTGAGTTTCACCTAAAATATATGCAATTAAAAATTGTTCAAGAGCTATTTAATAAACCTTAACAACCATAAACTAAATGGAACATTACTAAAAGTCGTATGAGGAATTCAGAAATCTAAAGTTCGTAATTGCAGCAAGTTTAGTTCTCCCGGAACATCGCTTTAAAAATCATACAAAAATTTAAATATACGTATATGCAAAGTAATTGGACGATGACGGCAAAGAACTGATGCATATAAATTGATGTTTAGACAAAACTATTTATTAATCGTACAGACTTGCAACATGCATCAAAATATTCACAGAAGCCTATTATGTAAAACTCCGTTCAAACATTTTAATAATTAGAAATTAAACTTATCAAAATATTGAATAACAGTGAGAAATTTGATTGTGTGCGGAAGAGTGGTTTGGTAAGGTGCATACCCACTAACACTTAAGCAGTTGGGTTTGTTCTTTTCACACTATTTGCACACAAAATATTACAATGGAGCCGTAACGCTAAGTCAGTAATATAAACAGAAGTGCTATAGAAAGAGAGTTAGCATACATCACTGTTGTCGTTTTTCTTCATATTACATATCTCAAACTAAAAATAAATAAGTGTAGATTTGTAAAAATAAAGCGTAGCATCAATGTTTCAAAAAATAATATGATCAACGACCTATTTTAAAATAAGAGTGTATCTCCTAATCCTTTAGTGAAAGAAAAGTTGCACCAAAGATGTTTTACCTGTACATGCGTGCAAATTAACTAAAATGTTACAGGTGCGTTTGCGAACATGAAACTGGTCCTTAAAAAATTGTTAGTTTCATAATAACTGAAAATAACAATCAACAGTAGTGCTATATTTCTAACGTTTGCAAGTCTAAATATCAGTATAAAACTTAACGACTTTAGTTATACTAATCTGAATCTGAACTATCATCCTTGTCAAGATGTCTTTGAAAGAATTGAGCAGTGATCTTAGTTTCTTTATACACTCCTTCTGAAACATTGTGCAAAGTTTAGTTAAAATGCTAATTAAAATTTTGGAAGTATTTATCTCAAAAACCAGTGCCGCCAGCGGTAAGTGAAAAGTGACCCGTAACTGTAATGGGCCCGTTAATGTTATGGGATATAATTAGGATTCGGGAATAAAAAAAGTTTAGCTTGAGATACCGTAGAGTAGCTAGCAGTTCAATTTGCTAACAGTTCAAAATGATTCAAAGCCACAACCTGATTCAGGCATCATCGTCAAATGCAGTCTTACAACCTAGGCTTTTCATAACCTACCCTATCTTATTACATCCCAACACTGTTATCAATGTAATATCCTAGCTAAATTTAAACTAACTGATTGCAGGCCAACCATGCCGTCAATGTGAAACCTTACCAATCATTGCCCTAACAATTTCAAACCAACACTATCATCCATTTATAACTTATCCCAACCTAACTTATAATCATCCATACCTAAATAATAAAGACCCAAAGCAATCGTAGATGTATACTATGCCTAACTGTTCATCATATATTTTTCATAAATGACGCATAGTTGAACGCATCTGACATTAAATTTGACTCCAATTAACCCTAAGAATGACCCCGCTTAACCATATAGTTGACCTCAATTAACCCTAAAGTTAACCACTTTAGATTGATCCCACTTAATCACAAAGCTGACCACAATTGAGTCTAAACATTAACTTGTCCAAGTTATCTCATTATTTTCAACAAACATTACGTAATTTCTGCAAGAAATAATTTCAACCAAATCATTGCGCCACTCTTTCTTGCAAAAATATTGCGAAAAGTTGTTTGTAACAAAATAATGGCAGTTTCGTTAAATTAATTTTCATGGGAAGTAACCTACAGCAGAAAATTCGACTTGTAGGAATTCAGATACGTTTCAACCCATTGAAAACCTTATCAAAGACCTTTAACGATAAGGCGGTTGTAGATTAGCACGTAAAACGTTCTTCGTCACAAAATAAAGTTAGTTTGGTTGCAATGACTTTGCTTGTGAAGAAAGTTACAGCAGGAAATTCGACTTGTTGGAGTTCAGATACGTTAAACCCAATGAAAAAGTTATTAAAGCCCGTAAACGATAAGACGGTTGCCGATTACCATCTAGAACGTTCTTTGTCGCAAAATAAAGTTAGTTTGGTTGAAACGAATTTGCCTGTGAAAAAATTCGACTTGTTGGAATTCGGATACGTTTCAACACATTGAAAACAATATCAAAGCCCGTAATCCTGTAGCGTTCTTCGTCACAAAATAAAGTTAGTTTTATTGCAATGAATTTTCCTTCGAAAAAACTTACAGCAGGTCGTCTGGGTCGTTCATGAAGTCCGGGTTTTTAAGATGGTCTGGGTAACTCAGGTGGTCCGTGACGTTCAGGTGGTCTGGGTCGTTCAGGTGGTCTGGGTCGTTCAGGTAGTCTGGGTCGTTCAGGTGGTCTGGGTCGTTCAGGTGGTCTGGGTCGTTTACGTGGCCTTGGTCGTTCAGGTGTACCATATCTCAAAAACTTTTGAGTTCTATACCAAAGTTTAATGAATTTGACAACCGCTATTAATAAACGACAAAACAAACGTTGTTACCATTTATGCAGCGTGTGACTGTTACCATGCCACCGCATGACCCCGGTTGACCAATTCGGTCCAAAATCAATAGGCAAGGTGTACTTGGGTAGAGGTACCTCTGTGCCAAGTTTGAGCTTCCTCAGTCAAAGGATATGCGTTTTATTAAGAGGCGGACAAATTTGACCTATGACACGATTGAAGATAAATTATAGAGTTGGATTGTAATCAGCTATTTTGTCAATGTGGCGAATGTTTGAAAAACGTGGACTCATTTCTTCATTTCAAAATTTTTTAAAATCTGGGTCTCAATATGAATTATGCAATGTTAACAAAAACGGAATACTTACTGCAAAAACTTGTAAGAAACTTGGTATATTTACTTACGTTTTTACTACTGGACCTTTTAATGACCCAAATACATACCTGTCCAAATCTTTTAAATTATTATTGCACTTAAGCGATCTCAAAACTAAAATCGTCGATACTAACGAAGCTGACATTCTTTTTAAAGCAAGCTTTTTGGTAACACAATCACATAATATACTTCTTTCTGAATTTGGCAATATTATGGCTGCAGTGGTTAGGTTAGGGCTCAACTTATTGCAGAAAAGATACATAACAGAGATACAAATGCGAAGATCTATAAACCATATGCACATGCAGAGTGATTTTTTTGCAAATAGTAGCATAAGTAACATAACTTTAATAAACTATGTAACAAAGTGGATGCAGTTAGATTGCTTTTCATTTTATTTGAAAGCGAAGTGTGATATTAATTTAAACAACAACAAGAAAAGTAAGGTTACGTTAACAGATTTGCTGGCCATATGGGTATTGTATTTCGGGCTGCTAGTGGCTGCTATTTTAGGTTTTAGCTATGAATTTGTTAAGTAAAGATTATAATTCTTTCAGAAGTAGGATATAAACCTGGACATTCAATGAGTATATATGTGTAAGACTTGGATGATACAAGGCAACGAGCTGACACAATGTATCCATGAAGTGTAAGTAAAGCCAGAATATTCAGTTTGTGCATTAATTTAGGAACCGCTAGAAGCAAGTTTACTATAAGCTTGTAATATGTGAAGCTAAAATGTTTTTTTTCAAATGGGTTTTCAGAAAACGTTTTTGTTAGGACAATAAAATATGCGCTAATATTTCCTACATGAAAAGTTAATCATAAACGAGAGTGAATTTTGTAAAATTGCAAGGGGATGTCCAACAAGCTTTGTCAAGCTAAAACAAATGTTAAAAAAATGAATGAGGTTATAATAAAAATAATAAATACATTTACAAAATAAAGTGCAAATAATGGTCATACATCTACAATACATGGGCTTTGCCCCTTTTAAACGCAAACTTTCTTCCTTATTATTTGACCCCTAATTGTTATTTGCGGCAATATTATTATCAGTACAGCATCTCTGTTGTCGTAGTGAGAAATTCGCATCTGGAGGTGATTAACAGTTATTGCACAAATATTTACCAAAATAATCATATATTATTGCGCAAATAAAAGCGCACTCATTGTATTACTATTATTATTATTACGGTCACTTTTATTCAGGCTCATATTGATTTAGGGTACAATCAAAAGTTGCCTACATATAAGCAGGACTTACTGAGTATTCTCTTATTGCGTTGATAAATTATAAAAAGTTTATCGTCAGTCAAGCCAGTAATATTAAACTGGACTTTTAGGTTGTAGACAAAGACAAGTAAATTGTTAAATATTTTACATGAAAAATTACTCGGCTTGTGCATTTAACTTTTGAACTGCTTAACGGGGATCCGATTAATTTTATACTTTAAAATAATGTTGTATGAGATTCATATGGATAACTACATTTAATTAGATTAAAATAATTATTAAATTATGAAAGGCTTTGGATTATGGACGAGTTTACGGCATCTAATTTAAATTTCAGCAAGCTCAGGTAGTATACTGTTGTCCCTCATATACTTTTGACAATTACCATGCATGTAATAACTTGCAGCTAATGTACTAGAACAAGGAACCGAGAATTCGGTAAGAATTATGACAACGTTCGTCTATTTTAATGTCTCCACCAATCTCATTTGACTATTATATGCACCGTCTTGACTGCATGTACTACCACTGGTCGGATAAGAATAGTGGCGAAGGGAATGATTTTAGGTACTTGCATATGCATGCATGGGTATCAGAAAAAGAACACATACCCATTTTCGGATACCCATTCATGCATATGCAAGTACCTAAAATCATTCCCTTCACCACTATTCTTATCCGACAAGTGGTAGTACTAAAAATATTTTAATAAAATAATTATCAGTATATTTTAACAAATTTACCTGAGGAGGAGTACGATGTTCATCGTTGGTTCTTAAAGGCTGTTGAGATGTTGACGAAGCTTCAGCAATCATTTCCGCTTGGGCGCCTGCAATTCTTCGAGGGTCTCCTCTGTGGTGGCGGCTCAAATGAGTTCGCATCATACCATTATGAGCGTTCCTGGTTAAGCAAACAAAATTGCAAATTGGACAGGCCATCTGTGAAAAAATTCAATACGTTTAATAATTACGCTACTTTAGTATTTTAAAATTATATTTTAATTCGGTTTAAAATAGACAAAACTTACCGGTACTCAAACAGCAGTATTTTTATTTCCTGGTTTCTTGATCACCTTAACATTTCGCCCTCGGAACACTTTGACGAGTTTTCATGGTTACCTCAGCAGTATCGAAAGTTTCACCAAACTGATTTAAGTACTTCAGAAAAAATTACTAAGAACGAATTCGATTAACGTATTTCTTTTTTAAATTTTGGTAACTTGACTAATTATTTTTTCGCTAACGATTTGCATTTGTCACAATTTCTTATAATTTCAGACCCACAAGTCACTGATAAATTGATAATATTATTTTGGTAAAATTTTTTGTTAAGTTTACATTTGTACACAATTTTAAAATACACCAATTAAAAAGTTACTCCCACTGTATTCTTTGGGAATGTATAAATCAAACAAACACAATGCTTCAAGCTATTGTAATTGTAACATGCGGTTATTGAATAAAGCCAGCTTCCCAGTTTATATATGCCGCTATATACTTAAGTATACTGTTTTGAGGCATTGTGTGCTTTGAATTAGCGTGTGTGTTTGGGCAGAGAGATCAGAACTGTAACAACCTTTGAGCGTTACATGTAACATTTCATGATACAAATTGCCGACAATACTTTTTCATGCTTAATGCGACGTTACGGAGTTGAAATTATGATAATTACAGGTTTTAGATAAATAGTTAGTTAAAGAATAAATCCAGTTTGAATTATATTTAACAAAGACCCAATTTTATTAAACATTTTCCTAATTTTATTCTAATTTTAACGTTCGAATTAATATCTTCAATTTGCATCGCAAACTGAATGTTTAAATTTAAAAATTATATATTTTAATACCTTGTAGAAATCATAGTTTCGAAAATTAATATCATCTAAATGTGTAATTATTTAGTAAATGTATCTCTACCAATAATAGTCTTTCGTCAAATTAAATCAGTTAAGCAAGTAGGGATTTTCTGGAGTCTTTCAAAATTTGGAACAAATACTCAGAAATTTTCAAATGTCCTGCTTTGGCACTCACAATCAGACTAACTTGGTTTCAGTCTTTTTTTCCCCTGCTTTTTGTTGAATATTCTGAGAAATCAGGTAAATTTAGGCCTTCAATTTTTGAGAGACCTGGATAAGTGTATATTGATCTAAGTAGAGTGTTAATTTATATTAAAGATTTTTTAGTTGATACTGCTGTTATATGAGCTAATTTAATTGTTGTTAAAAAGTCTTACGGTTCGCGTAAACATGCATCCTCATCTTCATCCCAAAATAATTATTTCTAATTTAACCAACAAGAGTATTTACAGATTATAGAAAAAATTAAGTAGTTTATTGATTTTCTTCTTCTTCGACAGCGACAATTTTTTTTCCTAATTTCACCTCACAATTTAGTTTTTTAAGCAAACTTCGTACACATTTTACATTATTACACATTACATGATTACCATAACTGACATAAAAAAACGCAACCAATTAATTTTCAAGAAAAGCCACATAATCAGTTAACTTGGCTATTTGCTCATCCCCAGAAATCCTAATTCCCCCGCGACCACCACCACCACCACCAGCGGCATCTTGTGGAATTTCTTTCGGTATAATCATCCCATCTTGAATTCTCCATCCTCCTGATAACCTTCCTCCAATAATCATTTGTTCAACTTCCGGTAAAGTTAAGCCAAGCATGGTAGCCACATCCCCTGGTCGAATAGACGAGTACGCTGTTCCAATCAAACGGATAGTTTTTTCCCGAACGCTTTCTAAAAATATCCAAAAAAAAAATTAATTACAATTAACTAACTAACTATGCAAATGAATATTAAAGTTTTTTGTCACTTTTTAAAATTTAATTTAGTGTTTACCAATTAATTTGACGATAATTGGCCCAATCTGATGAGTCCACTGGAAGGCCCCAACAGCTTGATAAAATCCTGCCATGTCCTTCTCCCAAAGTCGCTTGCCAACGTTCCAAACAGCTTCCAATTCGGGGCCATTGAGCTTGATACATTGTGGAACACGTTTCCACAGGTACTTTGCATTGCACAGCTGATCTTGAAGAAGATAATAGGCTAATAGCTCAGTATAGCCTTCGACCCCAATTCCATTGGGTCCGTGGTCGAGCTCCTTTTCTTCCAAATCATTAATCCGCGCTTCCATCCTTCAAAAAAATATAATTAACATCACAATTAAAATTATCTAATCATCACAATCCACATTTCAACCTAATTTATTAAATTAACCTATTAAACTACAATTAAAAAGGAACTCACTTAACAAACTAATCACAGACAAATCACAGCTGATCTCTCCCGTCGTTCCAAGTCAAGTCACTGGTCACTGGAATGAAAAACTGGTTTTATGACAGTTGACACCTGTAAAAAAGAAACACAATAAAATAATAGTTAACTTTAACTAATTTTATTTTTACACTTTAATTGATAATTAGTTAGTTAAATTTTTTTAACCTTGAGCTTACCAGTTTGTTGACAAGAGATAAGCAGAATGGAACAGCAGTGCAGTGTAGTCTACTGAGCTGATCTGCTGCTCTGCTGCTGAACAAAAAAAAATAGAATAGTTTTGAATGAAATTTTTACCGCGCTTGTTGGTGGGGTAATGCGAGATTTTTTTATGTGTATATTTTTCCCTTTAAGAAGTGCTCTATAATATGAAGCAATGTAATTAAATCGATTTTGGTGATTTTAAAACTGACTTTTTTGTTTAGAAAGTTATTAATTAAAATTATTCCACAATTAACTATGTTTTAACAGTTAATTAACTTTATTTAATTTATTAACTTGAGTTATAATTACAAAACAGCTGAGAGCTTCTTAACTTAACATAAATTTCTATCAATAAATTTTACCCCGTTTCATGTAACGTTTTGACACAAGTTAACCTTATATTTCTTAAATTTTCTCTAAATTAACGCAAATTATTTCTAATTTAATCTCAAATAACCTAGGTGACAATATTTAATTTAAATCACACAAATGTTTTACACTGGTCAATTAATTATTTATACAATTTCTTAGCACAAAAAGCACATTTTTAATCAATCCGAATCCTCTGATTCTTCTTCTTCCGCTGCATTCTTCAAGCGTTCCACCTCCGCCTTTAACTTCCGAATCTCCTGATCCTTCTCCTCATTCTCCTTCACAATTCCATTTACCAGCTTCACTGACTCAGTCATAGCCTGGGTCAAATATAAAAACCCCCCAGCAAAATACGGCAACACCCCCGCAATTAAACCGTCAGCATCCCTCTTCATCATGTCATCCAGCTCATTTCTAAGGACATCAATAGCTTGGACAACGTCTCCAACGTTCACCTCCACTTCCGGTTCAGCTTCAGCACTTGTTGAAGCTTCAGCACTTGTTGAAGCTTCAGCACTTCTCTGAAATTTAAAAAAAATCAACATTTGTCCTAATATTTACAAACTTGTTTAAAAAAACAATTACTAAATTACTTAGTCATAAATTATAATTATATAATTTACCGTTGGAATACAGCGGTATTCCGTTACTTTTAGTCGCTGTTGGGACGATGAAGGAGCGTCGGCGTCCAGTGTCCTTTTGGTGCCCATTTTCCTCCGAGGGTCGCCTTTATGCTTTCGGCAGATGTGCGTGCGTAACGCCCCCGTAGTTTTATTTATCGAGGGGACGACCTTACTGCAAAATGGACAGGGAATCTGTGCCAAATTTTAAAAAAATCAGTACTTTATCGGTTAATAAACATAAATTGCTTTACAATTTTTAATCAAATATTTAATTTAATAAAATATTTAACAAACCTCATACATCACTTTGACCTGCGCCTGGTTTTCACCACCGCCAGCGGCGTTTTGGGCTGCTAGTTCTTCTGCAGCAGCTTGGGCGTCCGCCTGACGAGAATTCTGACGAGTGTTCATTGCTACACATTTGTTTAAAAAAAATTAAATGTTAAAATTATAGCTGAACCCTTCAGACAAAGTATTAATTAATTCTTATAATCGAGCAATTAATTAAAGTCAAATAATGCACTCAAACCTACTTAACTATTGTACTTGAATATCAGTAACTTTAACAGATTCAGTCGATTGTCGGTTTTATGCAAAAAAAACTTAGTAAATTGTGGATTTCCGATATTCCCTTAGTTTGCTTTACTTGTCTAGCTCAAATAAGTGAAAAAGGGTGTAAATTATTTAATTGTGCGTTCAAATTTACACACGCCTTATATAAAAAATTAACGCCCCCAGTTTTTCCCATGTAACATACACACAAGATGTTTCAACTTGATGATATGCACACATGATGATATATGCAATAAATTTGCGGTTCATTTAAACCGCTTTAAATAATCTCTCATTGTTGGGGCATTGAGAGTATTATATTCGTGTGTGTTTGTACTGTTTGAACAGCAATGAGAAATGCAAAGAAAAAATTGAGCGTTTCATGTAACACTTCTTTAAACAAAATTCCTACGAAACCTTATCATGCTTTAAAGGTTACATTTTTGATGCTTCCAAATTCTAAAAAAAAACAACTGCACATTTAAAGCAAGTAATTAATCAAAATCAATTTACCCAATTCCATTTAAATTTATAGAAAATTATTATTTTCATTAAATATTTTCCAAATTTTATTGCATTTCCAACATTCAAAATAACATCTCTTCAATTTTACACCGGTACAAATCAACTAATTTATTCTCAACTCAACAATTAAACATTTATTTTTAATACTTCATCAAATCATAGCATTTAAAATACATCATTTAAATAACTAATTATTTTAGTACTTTTGAACTTCAAATAATTTTCCCGCCAAAATCAATAATATATTCAAATATCTTTACATAGGACGAAATTTTAATTTTAAACTTTCCCACACAAAATCTCCTTGTCTCCTTGCCTCCACCGTACTAAAACTTTTCGGACAATCCAAACATTCAAATTTAACTACTTCACCAATTAAACTTGGTTTACAATGCCATTTCCTATGTTTATCCCAACTTGTATGATTCACCTTCCTTCCACAATTATCACAAATCCTTTTCCTTTCCTCCTCCCCCAAATGAATTTTTTCATGATTTTTTAAAGTCCCTTTCAATTTAAATCCCTTTCCACAAGTTGCACACTGGAATACCTCTCCATCCTTTTTATTTTTAAATATTTTAGGTTCCTTTCCACATTTCTCCACAGCTTGGTTTCTTTCTTGCTCATTTAAATGTGTCCATTTATGAAGTGCCAGATTTTTTCTAGTTTGTAGGGGCCTTCCACAAATTTCACAGACATATTTCATTTGGTGACCTCTGACATGTTCCCGGTATCTTGTCAAACTACAACATATTCTGGAACAGTAGCTGCACTGGAATATTTGACGATGGAGGCGGAGAACGTGGTCCAAAATTTCTAAAAATGGGCTAATTTTATCCTTGGAATTCCTTTGACCGGTGAGGAATAGACATTGGGAGCAATTAAAGTTAAATATTTTTGGACTGGTTATAGTTAAAGTGATGGGGATTCCGTCCAAGGAAAATGAATCGGTGGTGGGGTCGTAATCAATGTAGTATGGATCCCGGGGATCTTCGATGTCTGTTCCGTCGTGTGGTTTTTTGGGTAATGGCTTGCCAGAGAGGACGAGTTCTTTTCGATGGAGTACTTTGTTGATTACATAAGTTTTACATGGGTGGTAGGAAGAGTGGAGGTCATTAAAATCTGGTGTCCGGATAATTGTTGAGTTTTTGGAAGCGGGGGTGGTGGTGGGGCTGGATTTGGGAGTTTGCTGTGTTTTGCTGGCATGGTTATCATTATCGATGCCACTGTGGTCCCTTTGGTTGCCATGGGAATCTTCAACATCTGACGAATGTATGGAGTCATCATCTGATTGCTGGGATGAGGAGGACGCTGTCGAGGAGGATAATGGCTTTGTAATGTTTTCTGAAGCTGGGATTACCAAGGCGCCCTGC
The DNA here is from genome assembly GCA_034693345.1 of Entomobrya multifasciata. NCBI lineage: Eukaryota > Metazoa > Arthropoda > Collembola > Entomobryomorpha > Entomobryidae > Entomobrya > Entomobrya multifasciata. The sequence continues at coordinate 15,300 of JAQFXM010003536.1, forward strand.
TGAAATTTAGCCTCTGGACGTTGACAACAGCTCAAATGCTTAATCACTACAAAAATAGACAAAAAACATTTAAAGTTTAGTTAGTTTTAAAATAATTAACATGAAATAAATTATAATAGTTAACCTACCTTGTCTAATTCTCCTTTCAAACAGATTAGCTTCACTGGTATTACACTGTGATCCAAGAGTATATTGACTGTGATGACCTCCACTTCCAATCCTTTCCTCGACCCCTTTCATGTCATCATAAAACTGGTGAACAAGCACCTTTAATTTATTCAGTTCCTTTAAAAGTTCCAACTGCAGTTTTTCCACATTATTTTCTACTTTATTCAGTACTTGTTTTCTTTCAATTGTTGTTTGAATGAGAGGTCTACATGCACCACAAATTGATAACTGACCGTGTTCCCCATCTCCATCCCCATTCAAAAATGTATCCACTATTTCTGTAGAAAATCCTCTTATCTGGATTCCACTGTAAAAACTGTTGATAAGGTGAATTTCTTCATTTTCGTTAACTGGTTCCATGAAGCTTTGCGCATCCTTGAAACTGGAAGTCGCAGTCGGCCCAGCATTCCCATCATGATAACAACCTTGTAACGCAATTGGGATGTGGCACAAAATACAGGATTTCTGTGTTGCCATCCTAAATACAGAAAATGTTTAATTGTTCAAGTTAATTAATTAGCAATTAAGTTCAGCAAAAAAAAGAAGATATTTTATGAAAAAAACTCAAATTTGTAGCTTGACAAATGACAGATAAACCAAAAAACAACAAAACTCACGTCAGCTGACGTCATTCATTCGTCCTCTTTTATCAGCTGATTCTCATGTGCTCCTGTGAACTTCAATGTAAACAGTTGTCTTTTTACCACAAAATTGTGAAATTCTTTGAAAATGTAATCTTTTAAATAAAATTGTCTTACACTTAGTTAACCTAGCCATGGCAAGTCTAATTAACTGCTTAATTTGTAATAGTAACTTGGATCAAAATACCGTAACGTTTAACGAAAATGACGACGGTGGAGGAGGAGACAGTAAAAAAGCGACTACAGTTCCAACTGGGTTTACAGTTGTTTTGTAAATTAGTTAAAATTGATGGAAGTAGTTATACTCTTAAACAGGCTAGTTTAATGGAGCAATTAGGCAAATTAAAAGTTGTATTGGAGACATCAGTTCCAGATGATTATGAAGAAAAGGATCCCTTACGAATCCCCCCGGCGAATGACATTTTTGGGAAAATCAGAAATCAATTACTGTCATGTAAACTACAACTATCAATTTCCAAAATTTTAAAAGTAGTTTAATTTCATTACTTAACTAATTTATGTCACGTTTCACTATTTTTCATAGGTGTCCGGAGGAGGAACTCAAGCACTCCATCATCATCTTACACTGGACATCGTCCAAAATTATCTTTAATTTCCCCCGACACTCTACTTTACCAATACACATTTATCAAAGTCTCCCAAGGATATACCCACTTCACTTGCCAGGAACCTCAATGCCCTTCACCCCATTTCTGGGATCCCTCATTAAACTCCTGGAACAGTTTATTTTCCCAAATTACTAATCACATTACAAATTACCATGGGGATCTAGCACCAGAGTATTTTGAAAGAAAGTGTCCTCTTTGTCCAATGACCACGGTGTTTCAAGGTGTCAAATTTCGTAGTCACCTTATCGGAACCGGGGGTCGGGGTGATCATCATCGAATAGAAACAGTTGTCTGTGACATATGTTGGCGACCTATGAGAAACAAGGGGGATTCCTTCAGACTTCATCAGTGGACCCATAAAAATTGCAAGGAAAAGGAGGAAACTCTGCAAGAGGAGATCCCACCTGAGATGCTTTACAGGATTAACAAGAAGTTGGAAAGGAAATTTGGGAATGTGAAAAATAAACCCAAACTTGAAGAAATTTGTGACCACTCCGACTCCGGAACTACTCCCGGCCAAGGACCACCAGGTGACCGAAGTATCCGGAAAAATAAACTAAAAGTTTCTAACCATTTCTCCCGAATTCGGGAAGACTCCAGGGGATCCCTTCTCCTTTACAAGTTTACTTTACTGAAGGCCTCTTATGGGATATCCCTCACTTGCCAGGAATCCAACTGTGATCTCGTCATAAATGGTACCGACTTCCGGTTTTTATGATGGGATTGGATTAAGGGGGCATAGGAAGGCGGTGCATGAGGAAAGGGATAGGATTTGGCAAAGTGTGAATTTTGTGAAATGAATTATAAGCAGAGTAAGCATTTAAGAAGGCATAGGAAATCGGCACATGAGGATAAGGTGGGAGTGGGGGACATGGAGTGTTCCAAAAAGGGTAAGAAGGAGAAAGTGGTTTATGGACCGAAGATTGCGTTTCCTTGTCCAATTTGCGAGAAAGTGTTTACTTTACAGAGTAGAATGAAAAAGCATCGTGATAAATATTGTAAAAGCAAATAGATAATTATTTGATTATGAGTTTAATTTTTATTAATTGGATATTAAAATATTGAATTAATTGTAAATATATGAGTTAACATAAGTTAATAATTTTTTACATGTTGATAAGCGCAGTAAACAATTCTCTGGCTGCTACGCGATTGGAGTCATTGGCATCCTCGAAAAGCTGCTTGTAGTCATCGGAGGCTGTTAGCTCTGCACTTTTTCTAAAATGAGATAAATTTTCATGTAAATTTCACTACTGGCATGTTTCTAAGAATGCAAATGCAAATTTCTGAAAATTACTAAACGTACGATTTCAAAATCTGCAAACACTTCAGTTTTATCAAAGCAAGTTGTTCAATATTCTTTGAAAAGAAGAATAGTTGAATAGTCGTTGAAATATCAAACCATTCGACTGGCTTCTGCAGGATAATAGCTTTCATTGCTTTTTCCAAGCTGCTAATATCATATTTGTTGGCAGCTCGAATAAGTTCAAGAGCCACTTTCGCATCCTTAGAAGGCTCTTCAAGACTCCTGTAATATAAATATGCAAGCAGAGCCTTTACCCCGTTTTCGGTCATGTCCGCCACTTCAATCTCCTGAGATTTTCCTTCTTTGAATCGTCCTTCAGTCAACATTGTTTGAAACACTGCACTTTCAGCTACAATTTAAAGTACACATACCAAAGTATTTAGATATACCAAAAATTATAAACAAATATTTAGCGAATAATAAATGGTAACTTTTAGTTTTGGACTTTACCAATTAAAAAAACATTTGTGACATCCAATTTTACTGCCATCTGGAGTTATGATTGTAGTGTCTGTTGCTACTTTGTTCTCCAGCAGTTTTTTTGGGAATCCACTCCTTTTCATTCTCGCAATCCAAAACAAGTGCATCTTCCATCATGCCGTTTAAATCATAAGGCGTTTGAAGAACAAGATCCCCACAAACTATTATGGAAACTTTCACAGAGAACTTCTGAATTAATGGTGTATTCCAATATTGGGCCAAACGCTGCGGGAATGTGTCCGTATTACCAGAAAAACGACCGTACCCGTATCGGGGTTCCCAGTTCAGTACTGTAATATTATATAATATTTTGTTTGCATGAGCCTTATTATAAATATCGTAATTATATTGTTGCTTATATGTTTAAATTCATTTCTAAAAGCCTGAATTTTTATACTTACTTGCTGTGCTCACAAGACTTGGAGGACTCGCAGATGGCAATTCTACCTCAGGATTTTTAAGTTCTAGTTTTAATTGCATTTGATCTCCAAGAGACATTAGCAAGTTTCGAAAAATGGCACTTTTTAGTTCAACTTCGAAAAAATCCAAATTAGGTGTATACGATTGGTGACCATTATATGTCGATCGAGAAGTTAAGAAAGGATTGAGTTCCCTGGAATAAAGTAAATTTACGTACTTGTAACCTTGTTGACAGTTCTACTAAAAGTTTTAAAAGAATTTTTTTTATTTTGTTTTACTTTTTCGCTTCTTGTTCTTCGTCAGAAAATATTTTCTGTAATTTTGAAACCAAAGATGTATCAGATCCCTTGCCATTATCTACTGGCAATATACTTAAGTGGTTTTGTATATTGCACAATCTTTTATTAAATACGCTTGGGCCTGCATGATTTTTATTTTGATGAATTTATTTGCAAATTAATTGCCCCAAAACTAATTAGACTTGTATAAAATTAGCTTTTATTTAATAAGTACAAATGGTTGGTTTTCTTATTACTCACTAGAAAATAGTACATTCTCCTTCATTCCGTTTTATATATAAAGTGAATGCCGGAACCCTGAATTGTACAAGTGTATTAACTAGTACGTATACCGAACATCATGTCAACTTTACGTTCCAGTATTGGCCATACCTAAAGAATCAGATGATTTATTATTCTGCTTATTATAAATCAGATGCGAAGTGCATTCTTAAATATAATCTTTATGTTTACTAGAAAGCATTATCTATCATGTTTTTTTTCTATAAAACTCCTCTGTCAAAAGAAGTCATCAGGAGAATAATCTCTTGTTAGAAAAAGAGACAATCCAAAAATTGTTGCTTGTTTTAAGGGGTAGTCGTACGCTAATGTTTTGTTCTTTTTTCTATTTAAATTAACATTCATTTATTAAAGTACATTGAG